>SNQJ01S0008006.1:275027-308557 GCA_010110895.2 Picea sitchensis | reverse complement strand
GCAGAAAGTGGGATGACTGTTTGCTGTCCTAAAACAGCAAAAGAAGACAACCATACAGTTGAAACTTAGAGCCATACTAAATTCAAGGACAGACCTTAGATGGCAGCCTCATAGGACCTCAGATAATTTCTACAATCCCGATATAATGGTATCCTGAAAATTCGTCTGTAAAAGAATATACCTCCTGGCCTCCCACATTGTCTAATACTTCATCTGTGAATGGTGTAGGGAAAGGGTCATGCAAACATGCATCGTTCATCTTTCTAAGGTCCACACATACTATGAACTAGCCTGTCTTCTTGTCTTGTACTACCATAGGGCTGATCCACTCCGACTCTTCGACAGGTTCAATAATCCCTGCTTCCAACATTCTGTCGAGCTCAATCTTTACTTTTTCCTTATATTTCGAGTTTAATCTGTAGGGTATTTTATTGACTGGCCTCGCATATGGTTTCAAAGGTATTCTCATTTATCCCATAGGTCCTTTGATACCCTTCATATCAGTGAACTTGGTCGAAAACAAATCCTGATACTCATGCAATAATTCTGTAATTTTGTCAATGGTGGCAGCATCCCAATAATCTCCGACATTGGCAAGCTTCGGTGTCTCCTCTGTCCCAATATTAACTTTATTTATCTTGATTGGTTGTCCAATGAATGGTAGTTCAACTCCTATTCCTTCCACGTTCCTTTGGCCTTCTGTCTAAGCAATGTTTACCTTCCTCAGATCATCATCTTCGTTGACATTAATGTTGTAACATCCTTGTAATTTATGGAATGACATAGTCCATTCATCCTCTTCTTTCTCCATCAGGAGGCTAGATGAATCTTTAAATACTTTCTGTCTCACAATCTTTAATGCTTGATCTACTGAGGGAAATTTACTTTTAAACAAAAAGGTGGTTACAAAATTATGAAGCATACTTTCCCAATCTGCGGTGTTAAGGCGTAGTTCTTCTTGAAGGTACCAGTTAATAGGGGTTGTGCCCATCATGTTAATGAATCTGTGTACCCATTGTTCTCGAGGAATGTCACTCTAGGCCTCTTCGTAGCTTCGTACATGGTCCTTTGGGCAGCTTTGACTTGTGTACCTCACTTCGCAACTTCCTACTTGTGCTGAAAACTGCATTATCATCAAGGTTTGGCATTGTGTCTAGTCTGTGATATTGCTTTTATGTGTCCCCCACCATCTTGTTGGTGTAGCTTTCAGAGCCTCGTCCATAGCCAACATCCTTTGTTGTGTTGGTACAATTGTTTCAAAGTCCATCAATAAGGATTCTAAAGGATTCAGACCATCAAAGGTAGGTAAGTTACTTGTTGTTGTACCAATCTAGCGGACTTCTCTAGTCAGTCGAGCACATCTCCTTGTGGATACTTCATACATCTGGTTCTGCCAGTTATCCAATGATTCTTTTGAATATGATGAACACGCGTGTCACTTCACGAGCTTAGATTCCCATCAATAGTAGGGTTGATATAATCTTGCTATCTGGCTGTTAATTTATAGATGTTTTCCAGCTCATATGTGTAGTCTTCTTCTCTGATGGGCTCTGTATACCATAGACTTTCATCTGGATCTAAGGGTACAATGACCCTAAGGCCATCTCCTTCAAATGTCATGCGTCTTTTCTTTAAATCGACCACAGTAGAATTGTTGAAGGCCCAATCAATTCTTAGTAATGTAGGGTAAGGGCAACTATCATCAACAATTTCAATTACCTCAAAGTTTGCAAAGGTTCAAACTCTGCCAATGTCCATGGGGACATGCTCCAATCATCCAAATGGGCTGACAGCTTGCTGGTTAGCCATGCGAATCCTGATAGGGGATTATATCAGCTTGGGTTTTCCCATCAATGCCCAAGTTTTCTTCGTCATGACGTTGACCTCCGACCCTAAGTCGAGGACCACATAGTCTATATCATACTCTCTTATTTGAGCATTCAAATGTAATTCTTTGTTTGTTCTTCTCTTCTTACCAATTTGGTGTACTGCCCTATTTAGTAAGGGGTCTATGTTTCCTAGCTCATACTGCCTGGTTAAGTTATGTAACTCTTGTACAACTTTCTCATCTTGAATTAATTTAAGACAAGTGTACAAAAAAGCGATGAGCATACTTTCCTCTTTTCCTTCTTTATGCACAGTCGATTGATCAAATGCCTGAGGCATTCCGTACTCTTTTACTTCTGGTTGTGTTCTAGATGAGGATCTTTGGTTCCTCTTGAACTCTTTTCTTGCTTCCTCAAAGATTCGTCTTTCTTTATTTGCATCAAAAGCCTAAGTCTTCTCCTCATCTTTCCTGATACCTGACTCTTCTGCGATCTTTCTTTGGGTTGTTCTATCCTCTCCTGTAGCAGCGCCTCCTCGAGTAATGACAACGACTCTAGGTTTGGTTCCACGAGGTTCAACATATATCAGTTGTACTTGTGGGTTTTGTTGGGGTCCTCATCTTTCCTGAAGCTTAGCCAGTAGCATAGGGCATTCTTCTATGACATTCTCGAAAGAGTTACAATAACTACAAGTTGTGCAAGGATTCTGACAATCCCTTGATAAGTGTCCTGGCTGCACGCAGTTATAACGGATTATTTTTCCTCGGCCTCGACCCATACCTCCTCCTCCTCCTCCTCCTCTGTATCCACCACGAGGAGTGAAGTTTCCTCTCCCTGGAGAGTTGTACCGCAGAGTATTTCCTTCTTGTTGTACTTCACCTTGAATCTTGTATATGTCTCTCAACCTCTCATGCATGATATCGTAAGCTCTACAATCTCGATCATCGTGCCCTACTGATTTACAGAATGTACAGTACATGTTTGTGGGTGTCTGAACATACTTCTACATGTAGTAGCACTCACTTGGGCGATGCCTATTTTTGCACACATCACACTAGGGCAGGTTAACTTGCTTCAAGGGGATCGACGCTCCTGAGGCCAAATACTCATGGAAAAAGGTACAATGTTCCTTGTCATGACCTTATGATCTGCACATCACACACCAGACATCTTCCCTTTAATCCTTCCCCTTGTCCTTATTTATATCCTCAACCTACAAAGACAAACTAGTCAGTTGGCTCAAGATCTGGCTCATGCCTGAGTTAGATTCTCCCATAGGTGTTGATTCAAGCTTCATGGCGATTTCCAAAGCTTCTTCCTACGATAGAATATTCTGCTGCATTAGAGGGACTTTGATGTGTGGTAACAATGCAATGATGAACCATTCTTTGTTCTGTTCATCGGGGATCTGGAAAGTTAATCGTCCTGTTAGGGTCTTGAATCTCTGGTCAAACTCCCAAACAGGTTCTGCTACCTTTTGTTTGATTTCTTTTAGCTTTGTAATACATTGTGACTCCGACTTAGGTTTCTTAAACTCTGAAATCGACACATTCTTGATCTCGTTCGGTGGCTTAGGCTGCGCCATTCCTTGGACAAGTTTCATGTACCATCTCAGTGCACGGTCCCATAGCGTGGTGCTGAACTGGGTTCTCTTGATGGCTTCATCGGTGATACTTTTAATATTCCATACGGCTTCACACAAAAACTAGTGTTGATCTGGATCTTCAGAGCCATCTCCTCTAAAGATAGGGAGCCTTATTTCATCTGCAATAGAGCTGACTAGGCTTATTGTCTAAGCAGATGCTAAGCTACCAGTAACAGTGCTCTAAGGACTCTAGTGGTTCTGACTATTTTGAATGCTAAGTATTGTTGAGACAATAGGAAGATTAATGTTACTTACTTCAGTAGTCCACGTAGTTCCTAAGGTTTCTGGCTCACTTTGGAGAAGTTCTTCAGCTTCCCCTTCTTCTGTTCTAGTGGGCTCTTAATGTTCTTCATTGGTTAGATCTACCTCTTCTCCACTATAGAAACTCTCTTCTTCGTAATTTTTCTTAAACAAGTTCTCAAGGTGAACCCCTTAGAATACTTTCCCACTGCGCGTATGTCCTGCTTCTGTGTCGTTCTCACTGTCCGAGATCTTGAACATTATCCTTTTCAATCCTGACCAATCTACTGTATCTTCAATATGTGGTTTTCATGCAAGAGCATCTTGATGCTCAGCTTCAGAAAGTGCAAAAATTTTCCTCTGGGTCCTTTGAAAAAGTATCTCTCGGCTTGCTATACGATTCTATTATGTCAACAACAAACTTGGTGATATACCCTCCAATGGTACTATCAAACCAATGATCTACTGCTATGGATACAATGTTGTCAACTCTCTTGACCTTCTGGATCAGTGCCGACGTCCAAACCATAGGAGGTCTAGATCTAATCCCGAACTGGGTATCGACTAACCTAGCCAACCATTCAAACAACTCCTGATGGATTCCCCCAAAGAAGATCTCATGAATGTCATTGAAAATGTATCTTTGTAGCCAATCTTCAGTACTCAGTTTAGGGTTCTTGTTCTGGGATTCAACGAAGTCCCTCTCTCGATCCTCTATCCACTTTTGAATCTCAGTCTTTGATGGGAACCACCTTGACATTCCGTTAAAAAGATTTGGGTCTCGACAACAGAACCATTTGTTGGCACAGGGGTAGACCCAGGGTTCAACGCTTCAACAACACACCAACAAAACCCTAACTACTGGCTCTTTCGACAACACCTGTGAAGCACATGAAGTCTCACCCGAGGTAGAGGCAGGGGTGGTTGTAAGACTCAAGTGTTTGCAGCATTAGCTGGGAGACAGATCTGTGATTCTTACTCTTAGTAGGCACTTTAGCATAGATCATTCATCAGTATTTAACCCTCATGGAACTCCCCAGATGGCACAGAGCACCGCAACATTCACTTAGATCTAGGTTAAGTTAGTACTTAGCAACATAAACATAGGTCTAGCACTCAACACTTTCACATATGTAAAATCTATACCCACACATCTAAGAAGCACAAAGCAAAGTGGATCTATCTAAGTATATCATAGCAAAGCACATAGCACAATCATATTAAGCACAACACATGGAAAGAAACCAACACATTAGGTCGAAGCATCGAGCACAACACGTACAGTTACCGTGGTTCACCCCCACCCTGGGGCTACGTCCACAAAATCTTCTTCTTCTTTATTAGCTATGGTTAATCGAGTTACAACACAGAGCTCACACTTGTACTCCGCATAGGACAGGAGATCTGTGCGCACCTCGCTAGATCCTCCTTCCCCGAGTAGATCTAGCACAGAGCCTTCTTACAATCCATGCACTCAACACTTACAACACTTGCACTCAGCTCCGCAAGTCGATCACACAATATACACAAAGACTTTTCTAGCAGTTAGCTTATCTTATCGCCCTATTTTACATTGCTTAGCTACTTATTTATACTTTACAAAATAGGCCTAAACATGGGTAAACCCATGGGCCGACATCCCTTTCCCATTACATTAACCCAAAACCCTAAAAGGGCCCCAAAAGTGGGCCGAGATCCCGTGATATCTGCTTCGCCTGGCGCTCCATCTTTGACAGGTTGTCGAAGTCCAAAAATGGTCAAATATGACCAAGTCTTCCACAAAACTTGATCAAGGGCCAACATTAAGAAAAAACTCTTCTTTATTTATACACTCTCGAATGACTCCACACTAGCAAAAGTCCTTCTTTTCTATCTCTGTGTGAAAACTTTCTTCTCATTTACCCTAGACTTGCTTTTAGAATCATGAGTTATAATCTATTTCTAATCTCCAACGTGATTGAAAGTTGAGATTACTTCTCACTTCACTTGAGATTTAGATTACACACTAATTAATTTTATCACAACTGGCATCTTGAATTGACAAGCAATCGATCTTGAGTAACGAAATTGCAACTATGAATACAATTTATTTTTTTGTGTTAGTCATGTGGACAACACATGTAATATTTAAATATCCCTGTATATAATTACCTCATGTCTATGTTTTTGCTATTTAAATATCCCTGTATATAATTACCACATCCGATCTCTAACTCATTGTTGGTTGTGGAGCCTGATTATCTTCCCGATTCAGAGGTATTTGTTTTCAAACATGTTTATACCCCATGAATACTTTACACCCTGGAAGAGTGTACACCCCTCCACACGGGGGAGTGTAGGGGGGGCTTTCCCCTCCTGTGGGGTTTGGGGGAAAGCAGGCCCTCGACAGGGGTTCGAGGGTAAAGCCCCCGAAGGAAAAATTGCCTTGTTAATGTATATTGAAATTTTATAGTAAATCTGGACCATTCATATAAGGTCTTAGATCTGACGATAGAATTTTTGTTAGGGTTTTTTTTCCCTAGAAGGAAACCCTCTTGTATGAGGGAAATGTATTGCGGCTATGTATTATTGTGAATATTGTATTCTGAGTGAGGAGACTATGAGAGAAAGAATAGGAAGTTACAATGGGTGTGATGTAGGTTGTATCCCTTCATTTGATGGATAATAATAAAGGAAGGACCTGACAACTTCTCTAGTAGACGTAGCACACACTAGGTGAACCATGTATATCTGTGTCTCTATTGTATTGTGTATGTTTTGTGTTTTATTTCTGCATTTGTTTTTATTGTATTGCTCCGGGAACCTGTTTTTCTAACACTCATTTCATGTTTAATTAGATTCAAATATTTCAGATTTAAGGTCATTTATGTCTTCTATAGTATTATGTGTTACTCTACTTCAATGTGCCTAGAGGCAGTCTTCATGGAATAACAAGATATAAGAAGTAAACGTTTTTATCAATTTGTAAATTGCATCATATTTTAAAGATTTTATTGATTCAGACTAAAAGAATATATTTAAGAGCATCTTTCTACTATTCAATTTATAATAATAATAATAATCTAATTTTAAGGTCGTGACCAAGACAAACACCAAATTGGTGTATAAGACCCCCTTGTTTGTGGGACAAGTCATTCCTTTTGTGCAATGATTTGACTGCTAAAGTCTACAGAGGTGTAGATACCCTACCTCCCTTTAGATTTCAACCTATCAAATTTTTGATGAGATTTTAATTAAACCTAAAAAAATTATCCATTTTTATCTAATTTTTCACTTTAAAAAGGATTCATTTGATATAAATATACCTACTTTCCTTTGATTGTGGTACTCTTATCTCGTGTGTTGGTTCCACTTTGGAAATATTCAGGATGAGTGTTACAGTCTTCACAAAATAAATTCCTTGGGTGACAAGAACATCATTTCTCTTTTCATTCATAATTGTTCTGCCTGTGCAAAATATTCTTGAAAGTTTAGGAGATAAGTATCCAATCATTAATTTTTTTTTATCATGGGCCAATGCTTGAGAACTAGCATGCTTAATTCACAATGATTTGTTAGTCCCACAAAATTCTTAAAGTTTTGAGATAATTTCCAGATCAGTAAAAAAACTAAAGTTGTTAGAGTTCATTGGTGATATTGTATAGGGTGAGGATCCTCGACTCTACGAGTGAGGGAGATAACAACATCAATGTGTTGAAATTATGCTTATACTTAGTGGGGGGGCTGGTGGGGGGGGGTGAATCAATATAAGATACCTTTTACTTTAATTGAGAATTCACCAATCATTCATTATCTTTAAAACAATAAATGCATGTAAACTCAAATGACAGTACACAAAATTTAACTTGGAAACCCTTGTGGGAGAAAACCAAAAAACTTATCTTTATAAATGTTTGTAGGCACCAACCTACTATAGACACCAATATCCTTATCTTAGCACCAAATCAACAAGATATTATGTAGGAACCAATCTAATGGAGACACCAATGTCCTCAGTTGAGCACCAACTTAGCAAGATATTGTGTAGGCACCAACCTATTGGATAAACCAATCTTTTCAGTTGATCTCCAACTCAACAAGATATTGTGTAGGCACCAACCTACTAGAGACACCAATCTCCTCAATTTAGCACCAAATTAGTAATACTTTTATAAGAACCAACCTAAGATATTCATACACAGAGTACTTCTAACTTCACTTGCATGCTTCATACTTCATGTATTTCATAGAATCATCATACCCTTAACTTTCATGCTCCATTGCCTCTCTTTTCTTTATACCTCAGACATATATTCACACCCTAGTAATATTTAACCTTCACGCCCTAGCGAACATTGTAGCATCATTCCCAGAATATAATCCTAGACTGCAACATCACAACCTCAAAACAATGCACTTTGCAACATCATAGACCTTAGTCCTTCCTAGCGTACCCTTAAAACTTCAAGAAAACTTCTCTTGCACCTTTAGACCCAAAGAATACTCTCCAGCTTGTCTTTCACACCTCAGATCTATTCTGCGCACCTTAGACTTGATCTTATTGCTTGTATTCTCTTCAAATGTGCACATTTATCCTATATTTATTGTGTTTATATGCTCAATTTAGGGTCGACTTGAACTTTCTAGTTGGGTTTTCTGACAAAAATTCATATCTCCTAATTCCTAAGGAGTTAGAGGGAGAGACATATACTATTGGAAAGGTCTCAGAATAATATTTCCAACCATATAACATATACTTCCATTTGAGCTAGGTATTTAGAGTAAAAATTCCGTCAAATATAGGGTATCCAAACTGAGCATAAAAAATCCAAAAAAATATTTCCAACAATCTCCATATTGCAATATTTATTTTGGGAATCTATAGTCTCCCCATGTATTCAACATCAATGAAAATAATATTTCTAAGAAGATCCCCCTTTGTCATTGATGACAATCCTTGGTCAATTATGATACTCCCCCTGTCTACAACATTCCTTGTGTCTGTAATTCTTCCTCTATTTGTAACTTCTCCCCCTTTGAAATCAACGAAAAAAGGTTTCTCTCCCTGATCTTATGCTTCCCTTTACTGATGAGATGAGAGATATATATGTTGGGTAGGTGTTATATTATTTTCATGTGTGGGGGTGCGTCAAATTTGACAACTGCGTCTGGCGATCCCACCCACTATAGTTATTTGTGGACGTGTGCATTGGGTGCTTCCTGAGGGGGGGTCCTAGGGGGGTAGGATTGAACCCCCTAGTTACGCAAAGTGTTCATCTCCAGGAACCATCCCAAATCCGACAGGATTCGAGGAAGTTCCGCGAATGTCATGAAGTCAGAGCTCAGACACATTGGATGGATACCAATAAAAGTCAGACCTCACACATAACTGGTGAAACTTTACAAGCCCTACCTTCATTGAAAACTCATTTTTCCCTCCACACTTGAGTTTCACATATCACTTTAAACAGGAAGGCTCATGGAATTTTTGTGACTATTTTGGTTGTGAGGAGAATAAAAAATAAACTCAACACCAAAGAGTGGGACCTCCCATTGCAGGAGGAGAGGCAACAGAGGAAGGAGGAAATCCAAAAGAAGAGGTAGTTGGGCGAAGTGATTTGAGGTTGGTTTCCATCAATAATTTACAGTTATAACGTATATCTTAGATTGATGTGGCAAATGTGTTGGGTCATTCTCCCTTATATATATATATATATATATATATATATATTCATGATTTTTGAAAACAATCACTATCAAGTAATTTTTCCATGTTGGGTTGGTTTGGACTCATAAATGGAAGTGTCGTTTTCTAGGGTTCAGATTAGTTTTCTTTGTAACATTCACTTGTAAGATCATTTGGATATTGGTGAAAAGGTTCTAATTGTGAGTATGTTAGGAATGTGATTAAGGGATTTTGGTGTAGCTTGGCTAGTTGTGGGTATATGTTGGATTGTGCTTGGAGTATTTTGACCTAGTTTGTTCGTGTTTACTTGGGATTAGTACTACTATTCTCTGGCTTTGAGGTTATTCAAATTGTTGTATTTCCAAAGAAATATTCAAACTGTTGTATTTTTTTCTCGCTAAAATAAACAAATCATTTGGATGCTTGTCAAAAGGTTTGTAGTTGTGTGTTTGTGGAAATGTGAATTTATAATTTTGATCCAGTTTGGTAGTGTGTTTGAGCATGGGTTTTAAAATGGTCTCCAAAGATATTTTAGGCCTGGATGATCGAGCAAGGCCTTCTTTTAGTTAGTACGTTGAATTTATGCCACCCTCTCTCCCAAATCCTCCTCAAATGGTAACACAATCAGGGCCTTTCCAGTGAGCTTGTTGAAGTTTTGCCACCCCTACCTCTTGCCTCCTCAAATGACACCAAAACTCTGAGAGGTTCCTCATGTTATTCTAGCTAAATGATCTAGAAATTTTCTAACTGTAGATCCATTAACTTATTATGTAATCACTTCAAATTAGGCTTTTCAAAGACATTGTCTAAACATTCTATGTTTTGGTATTTTTTACCTTAACTTTGCAATATAAAGCTGGGAAAAATCACATTTTTTTGTTGTTTAAATTGCATTTTTGAATGCATAAATGAATTCAACATGCTAAAAAAACCCCAGGACACTCAGATTATACAAACTTAACCACTAGATTTGCATATTTTAATAAGGAAAATGATAAATAGACCACATTATTTTTTTTTGGTGAAATCTTTTTTACTATTGGGAAATGTAAACTATATATGAGTCTGAGACGAGAGAGTTGGTGCAGTGAGAGACATTGGTCCCCCTTTCTTTTCCCAACTACATATACAAAGATGGTGTATGGAGATAGATTAGATCACTTGCATGCGAGACACATGTTTTTTTTGCGTTTTTTGCCACTTTGAGGTGATGTGGGCTTCGAATATGTGTTATCTGGGTGGAGATAAAACTAGGGAAAATCTAATCATGAGTCACTGGACAGACATTGCAAAGCCTAAAATCATGTGTGATGTCTTATAATTCCTTCTAGATGTGGAGATCTATGGGTTATCCATTAGTGGATTGTGCGGAAATATGGAGTCCAACCTGCTTGGTGACCATCCGCTTCTAGGCCCATGCACCCTTTAACAAATTGGTCAAACTCATCTGGCTTTGATTTAGAACCCCAATAATCACCTTGGTAGCCAATCAAGTTTCAAGAGCCCTTGGGCCTCGTGATTCCATATGGAAATACTTTCGACATACTTCAGTTTCCCTATAGACCTTGGGATATGTGAAAGGGGAGCCAAGATATTTAAATTTTTTAGATTGAGAGGCAACACCTGTAATGTTCATCTTTCAAAATAAGATACTAGCCTACAAAATGAGATCCTTTATTGTTCATGTTTCAACATAAGATTGTAGACTACAAAATTAGAAATTAAATGAAAAAAATAAATGCACACATATTTTCCTAGAGATTGAAAAGGCCACAATATATTCAAACTGCTTCTCTCCATTTCAAAAACTATTAACTTTGTCATTGGAATCCAATCAGGAAGATAAGAGTGGGAATGCATATATTAGCGGAGACATTTCAAATGTAGTGGTTGCTCCCTCAATATGTCTTCTAAATGATCTTCTTCGGTTTTAACAAGTTGCAACTTACTAGAATGAAAATTATGGAATAGCTGCGTGAATTATGAACTTCTGATTCGTGATATTTGTGAACTTGTGGTATTTGAAACATCAAGATGTTTATCCAGGAAGATCAATTGGTTTGACTTCAAAGCAATTTGCTTAAGCAGATAGAGGGCCTATCTACTTATGAAAATTGCTTTGGAGTCGAACCAATTGATCTTCCTAGATAAACATCTTGACCTTTCAAATACCACAAGTTCACAAAGATCACGGATTAGAAGTTGAGAAATTAGACATCTATTCCATAATTTTCATTTTAGTAAGTTTCAACTTGTTACAACTGAAGAAGATCATTTAGAACACATATTGAGGGAGAAACCACTACAGTTGAAATGGCTTCGCTAGTATAGATGTTCCCACTCTTCTCTACCTGATTGGATTCCGATGACGAAGTTAAGAGTTCTCGCAATGAAGGGAAGCAACTTGAAGATACTGTGGCCACATCAATCTCAAGTAGGAAAATATATGTACGTTTATTTTTTCATTTAATTTCTAATTTTTTAGTCTACAATCTTATGTTGAAACGTGGATAATACATGAGCTCATTTTGTAGGCTATTGTATTACGTGAACATTACATGTGTTGCCTCTTGATCTGAGAGAGTTAAATATCTTGTCTCCCCTTTCATATATCCCAAGTTCTGTAGGGTAGCTTAAGTACCTGAAGTACTTCTATTTGTGCGCTAATAGATTGGTGGTACTATAATCTTTCATCCATGTTGGATATGGGATCCACTAGGAGGATTTTTACACCATGAATGGTTCTTGGGAACTTCACCATTGTTTACCAATCACTGTAGATGCACACTCTCAGTAACTAACTTAGTGAATGCAAAAATCCAGTATTCTAGTGAATGGCTTTATTTATGAAAGAGGAAAGAAGAAAATTAAGCTCTATTTATTTTAATGAAATTAGACATTAAAAACTAAANTATAACATCGTGAGTCACTGGATAGACAATGGAAAGCCTAAAATCATGTGGGATCATGGATGTCTTATAATTACTTCTATATGTGGATATCTATGGGTTATTCATTCTTGGATTGTGCGGAAATATGGAGTCCAACCTGTTTGGTGACCATATGCTTCTAGGCCCATGCACCCTTTAGAAAATTGGTCGTAGTCATTTGGCTTCGATTAGAACCCCAATAATCTCCTTGTTCTCCAATCCAGTTTTAAAATCCCTTGGGCCTCGTGATTCCATATGGAAATCCTTTCGAGGTACTTCAGTTTCCCTATATACCTTGGGACATGTGAAAGGGGAGCCAAGATATTTAACTCTCTCATATCGAGAGACAACACTTGTAATGTTCATGTTTCAACATAAGATACTAGCCTACAAAATGAGCTCATGTACTATTCGCGCTTCAAAATAAGATTGTAGACTATAAAATTAGAAATTAAATGAAAAAAATAAACACACATATATTTTCTTACTTGAGATTGATGTGGCCACAATATATTCAAGCTACTTCTCTCCATTTCCAGAACTCTTAACTTCGTCATCGGAATCTAGTCAGGTAGAGAAGAGTGTGAATATCTATATTAGCGGAGACATTTCAAATGTAGTGGCTTCTCCCTCAATATTTCTTCTAAATGATCTTCTTTAGTTGTAAAAGGTTGCAACTTACTAAAATGAAAATTATGGAATAAGTGCATTATTTTTGAACTTTTAATCCGTGATTTTGTGAACTTGAAATATTTGAAAGGTTGGGATGTTTATCTAGGAAGATAAATTGGTTCGGCTTCAATGCAATTTTCCTAAGCAAATAGAGGGCCTATCTGCTTAGGCAAACTGCTTTGAAGTCGAAGCAATTGATCTTCCTGGATAAACATACTAACCTTTCAAATACCACGAGTTCACAAATATCACAGATCAGAAGTTCATAAATCACGCACCTATTCCATAATTTTCATTTTAGTAAGTTGCAACTTGTTACAACTGAAGAAGATCATTTAGAATACATATTGAGGGAGCAACCACTACATTTGAAATGGCTTCGCTAGTATAGATGTTCCCACTCTTCTCTGCCTAATTGGATTTCAATGATGAATTTAAGAGTTATGGAAATGGAGGGAAGCAATTTGAATATACTTCGGCCACATCAATCTCAAGTAGGAAAATGTGTGTGCCTTTATGTTTTTCATTTAATTTCTAATTTTGTAGTCTAAAATATTATGTTGAATGTGAATAGTACATGAGTTCATTTTGTAATAGGTGAACATTGCAGGTGTTGCCCCTTGATCTGAGAGAGTTAAATATCTCTACTCCCCTTTCACATATCCCAAGGTCTATAGGGAAGCTGAAGTACTTGAAGTACTTCTATTTGTGCACTGATATATTGGTGGTACTATAATGTTTCATCCAGGTTGGATATGGGAACCACTAGGAGGATTTTCACACCATGAATGGTTCTTGGGAACTTCACCATTGTTTACCAATCACTGTAGATGCACACTCTTAGTAACTAACTTAGTGAATGCAAAAATATAGTATTCTAGTGAATGGATTTATTTATGAATGAGAAAAGAAGGAAATTAAGCTCTATTTACTTTAATTAAACTAGACATTAAAAACTAAATCCACCCTATATATATATATATATATATATATATATAAACCATGGATAACATCATGAGTCACTGGACAAACAATGAAAAGCCTAAAATAATGTGGGATGTCTTATAATTCCTTTTAGATGTGGAGATCTATGGGTTAGTCATTCTTGGATTGTGCGGAAATATGGAGTCTAACCTATTTGGTAACTAACTTAGTGAATGCAAAAATCCAGTATTCTAGTGAATGGATTTATTTATGAATGGGAAAAGAAAAAAAAAACTCTATTTACTTTAATTAAATTAGACATTAAAAACTAAATCCACCATACATACATACATACATACATACATATATATAACCATGGATAACATTGTGTGTCACTGGACAAACACTGGAAATCCTAAAATCAAGTGGGATGTCTTATAATTCCTTTTAGATGTGGAAATCTATGGGTTATTCATTCTTGGATTGTGCGGAAATATGGAGTCCAACCTGTTTGGTTACCATCTGCTTCTAGGTCGATGCACCCTTTAGCAAATTGGTCGAACTCAACTGGCTTCAATTAGAACCCCAATAATCTCCTTGGTAGCCAATCTAGTTTTAAGAGCCCTTGGGCCTCGTGATTCCATATGGAAATCCTTTTGAGGTAATTCACTTTCCCTATATACCTTTGGATATGTGAAAGGGGAGCCAAGATGTTTAACTCTCTCAGATCGAGAGGAAACACCTGTAATGTTCAAGTTTCAACATAAGATGCTATTTACAAAATGAGCTCATGTACTATTCATGTTTCGACATAAGATTGTAGACTACAAAATTAGAAATTAAATGTAAAAAAAAAATGCACACATATTTTCCTACTTGATATTGATGTGGCCACAGTATATTCAAACTACTTTCCTCCATTTCTAGAACTCTTAACTTCGTCATCGGAATCCAGTCAGGAAGAGAAGAGTTGGGATATCTATATTAATGGAGATGTTTCAAATGTAGTGGTTGCTCCATCAACATGTCTTCTAAATGATCTTTTTCAGTTGTAACAAGTTGCAAATTTACTAAAATTAAAATTATGGAATAGATGCATGATTTATGAACTTCTGATCCATGATATTTGTGAACTCATGGTATTTGAAAGGTCAAGTTGTTTATCCACGAAGATCAATTGGTTTGAATTCAAAACATTTTTCTTAACTAGATAGAGGACCTATCTACTTAGGAAAATTGCTTTGAAGTTCAACCAATTGATCTTCCTGGATAAATATCCCGACCTTTCAAATACCATGAGTTCACAAATATCATAGATTAGAAGTTTAGAAATCATGCACCTATTCCATAATTTTCATTTTAGTAAGTTGCAACTTGTGAAAACTGAAGAAGATCATTTAGAATGCATATTGAGGGAGAAACCACTACATTTTAAATGGGTCCGCTGGTATATATGTTCCCACTCTTCTCTGTTTGATTGGATTCTGATGACAAAGTTAAGAGTTCTGGCAAGGGAGGGAAGCATTTTGAATATACTATGGCCACACCAATCTCAAGTAGGAAAATATGTGTGTGTTTATTTTTTTCATTTAGTTTCTAGTTTTGTAGTCTACAATCTTATGTTGAAATGTGAACAATACATGAGCTCATTTTGTAGGTTAGTATCTTATGTGAACATTAGAGGTGTTTATTCTCGATCTGTGAGAGTTGTTAGAGTTTGTAGTTTGAGCAGGTTCTTCCACACTAGGGGTGTCTAGTAGTGTGGAGGAGGCCCAACATATGTCTAGACAACACTTTAGTTAGTGGGGACCACTCAAGTCAACTTGAGATTAAATAACAACCAATATGTGACTTAATTTTCCTCAATGAGTGATTAAGTCACCACCCTTAGATTAAGATCTTGATGAGATGATCCTAGGGCCAAGATTGCATGAGAGAAAATTCTAGGGTTACAAATAACATAGCAAGCCTCATTATCTCATTACCTCAAGAAGTGAAGCAAGTCGACTAAGAAATAAGGCACTTCCAAGAGAGGTCGAGAGCTAGGTCAAGAGGGACCTATCAAAGAGGTTGAGCTAGGGCCAACAACAAAACCAGTGAAGACAAGGGGTTGAGCAGGGATGAGATACAAGACCAAGTCGAGTCTTATCGAATAGGACAAAGAGGTCAAGCTAGGGCCAACAACAAACCCAGTCAAGAGGAGACCGAGTAGGGAAGAGGAGTATCCTAAGTCGGGTATTACTAGCTAAAAAGAGGAGACTAAACAGAGATGAGAAGGTCAAGACAGGGCCATCAACAAGATTAACCAACAAACAATAAGAAAGAGGAATTTGTACGAGTGGTACAGATTCTGTACAGATCATACTATCAACCAAAATAGAGAGGAAGTCATACCCAGGTTTGGAAATAGTATAGACTGTGTGTATCAACATTTTTGAGTAAGGAAAAACATAAATTAGGCTATATTTTAGCCATAGTTTTGTTGTACGGTCGCCATGGGTACAACCTATGAATGTATGGATCCGTACAAGTGGTATGGTCCTTGCAAATCTATACTAGATGAAATATATGTATGCACGGTTCTATTATAAATAAAATTGCTCTGATAATGTCATTTTCAGAATTTATGTTTTCATTGTGTGGTTGTCTCAAGTAACCTGGAAACAATGGTTGTATCTTAGACCTGATGATAAAATTTATCAGTCAAATTCTTCATGGTATCAAATCCAAGCTTCTGACAGCCCAAAAAAGAGGTTTTAATGTGAAGTTCATATCTTGGAGATAGGTCGAGTAGGGCCTCAGCATTTTGAAGTAACCAACTTGAAGAGAAAACTATGGAGCTTATTTGGAGGTGGATAGACATATGAAAAAAGGAGAAGATTAAGGTCGAGAGGGCCTGCGGTTTTAGGGTTGTTTTTAAGTGGTTGTTGCAGGGGTAGAACTGTGGCCTGAAGTAGACCAAACCTGCAACTTATGGAAAAATTATAGGACTATTGCAAGGATGTATAGTAGGGGTATGCGTGGAAATTTGTTGAAGATTCTGTGGAGCCTTGTGTAAGGTCATATTGGAAGGCCTGTAGGCCTATGTTTTTTAACAAAAATACAATAGGAAGGGTTGAGAGGAGCCAGGAGGGCTCAAACCCTCACCCTACAACTAGTAAAGTTGTGGAAACATACACAATGGCATAACACAAGGATTGTGGATGCAAAGAGTGGGTCGTAGCCTAGAATAAGGGCGGAGGCCTGGTTTGTTGACAACCTGTGCATGATCGAAAATGTTTTTGCAATTGAACAAAGGTTTACTACCTTTTTATTTTGGCACATTTTTCTGTGTAAGAAAACTGGGCCATTTTCCCTGGTACAAGAGCCTAGCTCATGTTCATTTTAAGAGGGAGTAGGCCCAAGGTTGCTTCTCAGGGTTTTGAACTAAGAAGGGTCATGTTATAACCCTATGTTTCATAGGATCACCTGGTGATTATAATCTCTTCTTCTAATTGCATTATATTGTAAATACTATTTTATTATGCAAATGATTTACAAAAGAAAAGAAAAAGAAAAGAAAAGAAAAATAAAAAAATATAGAAAATCAAAAGAGGGTATAAAAAAAAGAGAAAGAGAAAAATAAAAAAACCTCATGGAATAATTTGGTTTGATTCATACTATCTAACCATGATCAAACTATTTAAATTTATGCAGATAGGATAGTGAATAAAGTTGGCTAAACAAGTCTAATCTTAGCCAAATTCGATAGGTTAGTGAATAATTTTGACCAAACAGTCTAAGCTTGGTCAAATGTCTTAGGGTAGAGTAATTATTGATCCAACAGTTTAAGTTGGGTCAATTTTCTAGGTAATTAAATTAGAATATAGGTTAGCATGTTTTATTTTTAATAAAGTTGATGAAAGGTTGATTAAATGCCTTTGATTTGAGTTAAAATGATGTGTTTTTGACCCCTTGGTGAAGAATTAAAAAAAGGGGGAGCTAGCGCTACCCAAAAAATACATTTATCCTAAGTTTTGTGGTGATTTGACAAGTTTGGTGCTTTGTGGCTAAAAGGTGCACTAATCTCAGCGGTTGATCAAAGCGCGCTAAGATCTACTATCAACAGTGAATATTAGACCCTCCCCTGACCATTAGTGTGCGCTCAAATCTACGGCTGACAGGAGATATCGAACCCCCCGGACCATTATACCTTTAAAGGTGGTGGGGGGGTCCGAGTTGGTTGTTTTCTAGGGGGGGGGGGGTACGAGTTGGTGTTTTTCCCAACACGAGCCCCTCATAACATGTCAACTCCATGTTAACTCGGAACCCCCTCACTCATTACCACTTACCACCTACCCCCCCTCCGATATACCACCAAACCACTCATCTATACCACCACTGCACTCCGCCGCCACACTCCACTAACCTGCCTACACGTCACACTCCACTCACTTGTCGCACGTCGCATCCTATCCACCCGTTGGCCATTCAATATCCTCCATGTCACCTCCATCCATCCGTTGGCCAATCAATTCCCTTTCCCGTGACTGTTACCCGTCCAATTCACCATGTACTTCATAACAGACACCTTGTTCCACCATTTAACTATGTTCTTTCGCCATTCTTGTACTGTTCATCGATTCAGACACAGTCGACACCATCATTTCTCGTTATCAAGACAATTGACATCAAGCTCACAGTCAACAAATGCCATTAAACCTAGTAAACATAGTCAACATCATTTTTTGTTTGCATATCTCCATTCGATCATGGTGCCCAAATCTAAATCAGCAGAGACAGAAGAAAATCCTTTCCTTCCCCCTCCCGTCGACCTGGATCGCATACCCTTAACTGATAAATATTATATAATTGCAGAGCCGAAGTGTGAATTCGACTTCTTTGAATTACACTTCTAGCTCAAAGACATTTTCCTGGACCAGAGCGACGAGATCGGACTCTGGGAGTCCAATCTCCCACTGTACCTGTTTCCCTAGACATACCATTTCCCCGAGTTTTCCCTGAAGTGTCAGGAGCACTAACTTTCCGGCCAAAGGGCCATTGTGTCTTCGTCTGGTGAAATTTTGTTCACCATCACCCCATAAACAATAAACCAAATGCTACAGATACCCAGAGTTGATTCTTCCTCCCCCTTCTCCATTGAAATCTTGACTGAGCTCTACCAAAAACCGTCCTTCCCACAGAGTGCTCAAATATTTGAAATCTTCCTACTTGAAAACGCACAGTTGCCTAAAAATAATCCCCCATGTCATTCTTCCATCTTATCAGTCAAAGGCAACCAAATCATTTCCTCCCTATGTTGCTTGCTAGGATACTATTCCGATGAATGGGTAGATGAACCCATTTTGTGTTTTTTTTCCATTTTATCCACAAAAGAAAAGGCAACCAGACAATTTGATTATAGTCAGTTTCTAGCTGACAACATCCATGAACAACTTTTCAAGTTTTCCATAGAAGGCATGTTCAGGTATTCTTCAATATTGGTGTACCTATTCCTTTTCTTCCAAGCAGACAAATTATCCTTCTCCCTCCAGAAGTTAGATCAAGATGGTAATCCTCAACCAATAACCTCCTGGACATAAATAGTGAGGAAGAACTCATCTGATTTTAGCTTCAAACAGTTCATTGACCAATTTTACCATCCAGTGGTATGCATTCTCAACAGTAGAACAGAAACAAGAATAAATGAGGAAGTCTAGAGGATTCTGCACCTGTTAGACTTAGCCAAAATAGGGGACTGGTACCTTTACCAGGACCATACATAAATCAGGGTCCATGTGTGTGAATTACCTCCATACAAGCTACCAAAGTACCTGCCTGTCAAATTATTCACCTTGGAATACATTAGACAGATGATCAATTCTGACGATATTCACTTTGTGGCATTCAAGAAGAAGCAACAGCTCAGGATCAAAGGTCAGATAGGTTCATTCATATACAACAATAGATCTACAGGGGAAGAAGCCAATAATCTATTAAGGGAAATGAAGTTCAACCTAAGCTTCCCAGGGCATTATGACCCCTGTGGCATTGTAACAGAAACCAAGCTGAAAAACAAGATCTCTCCTTATGCTCATGTGACAAAGCCTGAAATTGATAGGTTCATGAATCAAACAGAGTGGCAGGAAAACACTTTGCTAGATACAAAACAACAACCTTCACTTGTCAGCATTTCACATACTAGCACTCGGCAAGTACAAACAGAGAAGAGAGCCAGGAAATAAGTCTCTCCTTCAGTCACAGAAGTCTCAGCAGAATATTTCCAAGTCTACAGGAACTTGGAATAGGACCAAGACTAGCCATACACCTAACAGGTCTAGAGAAGAAGAAACGCAGTCCACCATAGTTATGGAGGGACCTCATTCATTAGTCTTCTCAGCCAGCCTACAATGTCCACATCCTCATCCAAGAAGCAAACAGACATCACATTGTCAGCCAAATCCTCACATCAGCCTGTAGGACTTAATATCTTTGAGAAGTAAAACTTGATCAGACAGAAAAATTAGTTGCTGACTAACAACACCTATGCACAGTTTTGGGAGCAGACGTCTACAACACATCATAGTTTACTGTCTGCTTTCGACATAGATAAAGGAAGGATGCATATGGCATTCTTGTAGGCACGTGTTCCTCATCCCAAGGCAATTTCTAATAGGGAAACATTTGAATTTGATGTAAAAGAGGTGCATCCAGCTAATCAAATGGATATGCGTAGACAAACTGGAGAGATGATTTTCTCCACCCTGGAAAATACCTCCATGACTGCTGCAAAGTTGCAGGTCTCTTTAAACAATGTCCAGTTTTAGTTGAAGCTGGAAAAGATATCTTCTCTAGCCAAGGATAACAAGATCAAATCTCTTGAGGAGCCGGTACTAAAAATTGGATATGATCCATCCAATGTTAAAGCAGCTGAGGAACTACTAAAGAAGAAAAATGTTGACATAACATCTTTGAGGAAACAACTAAAACTCCTAGCCACTGAAGATTCACAAGCAAAGGAAATGGTTGAGAATGAAGGCCACAAGGAGGAAATGTTGAAATTGATAATGGAGCAGAATGCACATATCAAGGAGATGGAGGTCGAGCTAGATAAGCTAGTCAAGTAGCAGGAACAAAGTGTGCCAATGGATTTCAACCCATTGAATGTAGTTCTTCTCACAGGAGTTAGTACAACAACATGAGCCACAACAACAAAAATTTCTCCACAGTCTGTCCATTTTCTCCACAGAAGAAAAGGAAACCACAAAATTTGATTACAGTCAGTTTCTAGCTGACAACATCCATGAAAAACTTTTCAAGTTTTCCACAGAAGGCATGTTTAGGTATTCTTCAATATTGGTGTACCTTTTCCTTTTCTTCCAAGCAGACAAATTCTCCTTCTCCATCCAGAAGTTAGATCAAGATGGTAATCCTCAACTAGTAACCTCCTGGACATCAATAGTGAGGAAGAACTCATCTGAGTTTATCTTCAAATAGTTCATTGACGAATTTTACCATCCAGTGGTATGCATGCTCAGCAGTAGAACATAACCAAGAATAAATGAGGAAGACCAGAGGATTCTGCACCTGTTAGACTTAGCCAAAACAGGGGACTGATACCTTTACCAGGACCATACATAAATCAGGGTCTATGGGCATGAATTACCTTCATACAAGCTGCCAAAGTACCTGCCTGTTAGAATATTCACCTTGGAATACATCAAATAAATGATCAACTATGACGATATTCACTTTGTGTCATTCAAGAAGAAGAAACAAATCAGGATCAATGGTCAGATAGGTTCATTCATATGCAAAAATAGAGCTACATAGGAAGAAGCCAATAATCTATTAAAGGAAATGAAGTTCAACCTAAGCTTCCCATGGAATTATGACCCATGTGGCATTATAGAAAAAACCAGGCTGAAAAACAAGATCTCTCCTTATGCTCATGTGCCAAAGCCTGAAATTGAAAGGTTCATGAATCAAAGTGGCAGGAAAACACTTTGCTAGATACAGAACAACAGCCTTCACTTGTCAGCATTTCACATACCAACACTCCACAGGTACAAGCATAGAGGAGAGACATGAAAGAAGTCTCTCCTTCAGTCACAGAAGTCTCAGCAGAATATTTCCAAGTCTACATGAAGAGGACCAAGACTAGCCATACACCTGACAGGTCTAGAGAAGAAGAAAATCAGTCCACCATAGTTATGGAGGGACCTCATTCATCATTATTCTTAGGCAACCAACCTACAATCTCCACTTCCTCATCAAAGAAGCAAACATACATTATATTGTAAGCCAAATCCTCACTGCAGCCTGCAAGACTTAATATCTTTGAGAAGTACAACTTGATCAAACAGAAAAATGAGTTGCTGACTAACAACACCTATGCATAGTTTTGGAAGCAGACATCTACAACAAAACACAAGTTATTGTCTACTTTCAACACAGAGAAAGGAAGGATGCATATGGCGTTCTTGCAGGCACATGTTCCTCATCCCAATGCAATTTCTGATTACAAGAGGGAAACATTTGAATTTGATGTAAAATAGGTGCATCCAGCTAATCAAATGGATATGCACAAACAAATTGGAGAGATGATTTTCTCCACCCTTGAAAATACCTCCATGACTGTTGCAAAGTTGCAGGTCTCTTTAAACAATGTCCAGTCTCAGTTGAAGCTGGAAAAGTTATCTTCTCTAGCCAAGGATAACAAGATCAAATCTCTTGAGGAGCTGGTACTGAAAATTGGATATGATCCATACAATGTTAAAGCAGTCGAGGAACTACTAAAGAATAAAAATGTTGACATAGCATATTTGAGGAAACAACTAAAACTCCCAACCACTGAAGATTCACAAGCAAAGGAAATGGCTGAGAATGAAGGCCACAATGAGGGAATGTTGAAATTGATAATGGAGCAGAATGCATAGATCAAGGAGATGGAGGTCGAGCTAGATAAGCTGGTCAAGGATAAGGAACAGAGTGTGCCAATGGTTGTCATCCCACTGAATGCAGTTCCTCTCATAGGAGTCAATACAGCAACAACAACCACAACAACATAAATTCCTTCAGTCATTCCAGGAATAGTTTCATATGCTTCTGAAAGATTGGTGAAGTCAATGGAGGACATGACCCTGCAAGGAGAAGAGATTAAAATATTGCAAGAAGAGACTAATAACCTCCAGAAACTAAAATCCATGTTCCAGTCCAACTACAACACAGAGATTCATAAGTTGCAAAGACTCACTCAAGAAATACAAAAGTTGCAGAAGGAGACAGTCATGGCCAAGACATTGTTAGAAGCCAAGGAAAACATTTGGATGGACATCAACAATTCCATGACAGATATTTAGCCACTCATACAAATTGTGTTTGAACAACATGAACTGGTGCAGAGAGTCAGACATGCAATTGACAAGATAAGAGAAGAATTGGGAGAGAGGCCTACAGGGGCCACTGAAATCATCAGATTCTTAAACTCCAAGACCAAAGAAGAGCTAGAGGCTTTAGAAATTGAAGATAGGATAGAGACCATCCTTGAGGTCAAGAATTTTTTACCAAGAAAGGATTGATGTTGCAACTAGAGGAGAAAGCTCAGACAATGGACATCGAAGTGCATAGATTTTCAGCAAGGTTGACTCACTACACAAGAAGGGACTTCGAGGTTTTATAGTGATAAATGATAAGCTCATCACTCTATTTGACTATAATAAGAAGATCCTAATAGTAGCAAAAGATGGTTCCAAATTTACAGGCATACAAGGGAGTATGACTGGCAAGGATTTCTTGGAAACTTTACAGTTGGAGTTGAGCATCCAACATGAGATAAAATACATCTTCATCACAAAGCCTACCTTTGCCAAGTACATCGAGATGGATGAAACATACAGAAGGTTACTCAAGGTTTCCATCTCTAGCCAAAAGAGATTGGAAGACCTTTGTGCTTTGCTCGAGTAAAAGTGATGTGGACATCCGAGTCAGCATGAAGAACAGTCAAGTCAAAGCAATGAATCACCAACTACCTTCCCCAGAATAAAAAACAAAGATTCGAACAGATCATCAACACTCCTATTATTTTGTAATATGTAATCTAGTTAGTATATTTTTCTCCACAATATCCTGATCATTAATGACAGGATTAGATGTAATTATTTGTATAAATATTTCTCACTTTGAAGTATTTAGGGTTGATTTTTGCGCCCAAGAAGCTATCTTTGTAATCTTTTTGAGAAGATTGACCAGTAATAAAAAGGTTATTCACATGATTCTTGTGTTTGGATGTTGGTGATGTTTATGTTGCTCTGTTAATGCTTATCTTACTTTGTAAATTGTTTTGTTTTCTTTTTCTAATCATTTAAAGGAAGTTAATGAACATAATTTGTATCGTGCACTCTGTTTCTAGTCTTTAGCGATCTACATGTTATTCATCTAATATTAAGTAAAGAAATTCTTAACTGTTTCTTTGCTTGGTTGAATCTCTCACATGTTTTATCTTTCCACCACATTTAATTCTAATAGATCCAACATTCTTACTACCTCGCCCTGTGAAGAAATCTTATAAAAATTGTATTTGATCTTATTCTTTATTGCAAACCCCATAGCCCAATGGATGTTTAATGCAAAATTTTCAGCCAATCTTTATAAAAAAAACAACAAGCTCAGATTATTTTAACTAGCCTAATATCTAAAAACTCAAACATATCTAAATCCTACAGAGAGATCCCTCTCTGAAACTAGCAGGGCTAGATCCCAATTTTGAAAGTGGTTTTGGTAAGTTACCTCTGTCAATTTCTTCTTCCCTTAACAAACTCTGGTAATTACAGAGTTCTAATAGGTCTCTAGAAGGAACTAGATTTAAGTAGCAAGATGGCTAAAAATCTCAGATATGAGGACAGACTGGGTGGCATATCCAACAACGTGCAGTGGAAGATGAGATCAGTTGAGAAGAAGAAATTGTGGAGTATAAAAGTAACCATAGCCCAAAGTGTTTCTTTGACATGGGGGTTCTCAGTTCTGGGAAGGAGTTATCATAATCTGTGGGATCTAGGAGGGATCCCAAAGAAAAGAAGCAACAAAATCTTGCAGGGACTTAGAGAGAGAGAGATAAGAATGGCATCTAGTGACAGTGAGAAAGCATGAGGCTCATCTCAAAGAGTTGTCACTCTTGGATGAGTAGCAGAAGGATGTATAAATTTCTAGCTCAATAAAGGACCATATTTCTCTAGTGTAGAGGGATCAGGTTGTTGAGGTACGAGTAGCAAGTAGTTCCAACACAAGAGTAGGGCACTATGGTGTAGAGGTAGCTGACCACTCAAGTATAGAAGGAGTACGTGGCTCCAATCCATAGGGAGAAACTGGCAGTTTTATTGTAGGACATATAGATATAGACAAAGTAGGATTTCCAAATGCAGAGGGAGCAAAAAAAACTCAAGATGTTGATCATGGAGGAGGTAGATCCAATGGCAGTACCTCCCTTGCTAAGAGGGAGTGTTATAGTTTGTAGCTCGGGTAGGTTCTTCCACATTAGGGGTGTCTAGTAGTGTGGAAAAGGACCAACATATGTCTAGACAACACTTTAGTTAGTGGGGACCACCCAAGTCAACTTGAGATTAAATCACAACCATTGGATGTGACTTAAGTTTCCTAGATGAGTGATTAAGTCCCCATTGTTTGATTAATGTCTTGATGAGATGATCCTAGGGCCAGGATTGCATGAGAGAAAAGGATAGGGTTACAAATAACCTAGCAAGCCTCACTATCTCATTACCTCAAGAAGTGAATCAAGTCGACTAATAAAGAAGGCACTTCCAAGGGAGGTCGAGAGCTAGGTCAAAAGGGACTTTTCAAAGAGGTCGAGCTAGGACCAAAAACAAAACTAGTGAAGACAAGGGGTCGAGCAGGGTTTAGATACAAGACCAAGTCGGGTCTTATCAAGTAGGACAAGGAGGCCGAGCGAGGGCCAACAAAAAACCAGTTAAGAGGAGACCAAGTAGGGCAAAGGAGTAGACTAAGTCGGGTCTTACTAGAAAGAAAGAGGATACTAAATAGAGATAAGAAGGCCGAGACAGGGCCATCAACAAGTTAAACCAACAAACAACAAGAAATAGGAATCCTCACGAGTGGTACGAATTCCATGTAGATTGTACTATCAACTAGAAAAGAGAGGAAGTCATACTCAGGTTTGGAAATAGTATATACAGTGTGTGTATCACCATTTTTGAGTAAAGAAAAATAGAAATCGGTCTATATTTTAGCCACATTTTTTATGTACGGTCTCCCTAGGTACAACATGTGAATGTATGGATCTATATAGGCGGTACGGTCTTTGCAAATATGTACTGGGTGAAATATATGTATGCACAGTTCTATTATAAATAAAATTGCTCTATTAATGTCATTTTCAGAATTTGTGTTTTCATTGTGTGGTTGTCTCAAGTAGCATGGAAACAATGGTTGTATCTTAGACATGATTAAATTTATTATTTAATTTCTTCAAGAGTTAAATATCTCATCTCCCCTTTCACATATCCCAAGGACTATAGGGTAGTTGAAGTACCCGAAGTACTTCTATTTTTGCGTTGATAGATTGGTGGTAGTATAATTTTTCATCCAGGTTGGATATGGGAGCCACTAGGAGGATTTTCACACCATGAATGGTTCTTGGGACCTTCACCATTGTTTACCAATCATTGCAGATGCACACTCTTAGTAACTAACTTAGTGAATGCAAAAATCTAGTATTCTACTGAATGAATTTATTTATGAATGAGAAAATAAGAAAATTAAGCTCATATATATATATATATATATAATGGGAGTTTTTTGATAAATGTTAATGTAACATAATCTTTTGACTATGTTCATACTTCAACTAGCCAAGAACATAGTAAATTGTTTTGCACTAATACTGATGAATCCATTTCACAGATATTTGTTGGCAACTTGGTTGTCATTGATGTCAACCTTGATAGATAGGTGAAGTATCATTGATTGATTGGTTTGAGAAGCATTCTCAATATTGGACATAATGTTATGAAGGTGAATTGAATGTCAAGCATAGTCAATATTGGACATAATGTTATGAAGGTGACTTGAATGTCAAGCATAGTCAATATTGGACATAATGTTATGAAGGTGACATGAATTTCAATAGAAGGATAATTTTAACTAAATATATTGTATGAACTTGATGTACTCATCCTAGTGGCAATATGGTCTATGGTGGAATGTGTTATTAACATCCATAGAGGAATCTGCAATATTTGTGGTCGCCCCCACATGGGATTCCTTTAGGGATTCCATTAAAGAACAATACTACCTTGTTGGAAGCTACGAGGAACAGTACACAAGATGGACCACACTGCGTCAGGAAAGGGACCAGACAGTTCCAGATTTCACTAATATTTTCCATACCCTATGCACCAAATTAGGTATCAAATACTTTGAATGATATCTGGTGCTCAAATACCGTGACTGTCTGCATAGATGCATTCAAAAAGAAATGGATTTTATGGACATAGCAACATTAGGCGTGGCTTATAGATATGTTGTCAAGATCGAGAAAAAATTTAAGCAGAAGAGGCGAGAGTTTGGATATGCAAATTCCTCACAGCCGAAGAAGGGAAAAAGCGACCCCAACCCACAAAACATGGGACAGAGGAAAGATGGCCACTCTCAGGAAAACCAGTCCAAGCCGCAACACAATAATGGTAATGATAAGTCGAAGGACACAGAAAGTGGTGTGATTACTATAAAATACCTTGGCACAGCACCGAAGAATGTCAATCCAAGAAGTCATTGGTGGCCAAGCTGAAAGCTTCCGAGTCAAAGGCAGATTCTGACTCTGAATAAATTTCCAAAAGGAGGGAAGCATATTAGCGATGTTGAACCTAATGCCACTATTGCTACCACCAAAGTCCATCCAAGTGAACCAGAAGAACCAAAGGAAGGGGAATTCCTCTTTCACTCACATATGTGGGTAAAGGGGGCTCCGCTTCATTTCATTGTTGATAGCGACAGTTAGAAGAACCTGATCTCAGTAGAGGTCGTCAAGCGGATGGACCTGTCGATAACACTACACCCGCAAACCTACACCATCGGTTGGCTTCACCAAGGACGAGATCTTTGCATCAACCAACAGTGTCATCTTCCCTACAACATCAATCCCTTCAAAGACGAGGTATTTTGTGATATTTCTCCCCTTAAAGTTTGTGATTTTATTTTAGGACAACCATATTTATGGAAGTGATATGTTATGTATGAGTCTAGACCCCGTAGTTTTATTATTATTTTGGGTAGAAAATTGTACACGATACCAAAGGTAGCGCCGCCTACCACTATTTCTTTAATATCTATTAATAAATGCAGTAAGGTCATTTCATAGACTGAGAAGTTCGTCTTCTTTGTGATCCATGCTCACAGTAAGAAGAAGGTCGTCACGACATTCGTGATATCTACACAAATTCTCTCTTTGCAGTAGAAGCAAGTGGACGAGATCGTGGAAGAGAACAAAAACATCTTCTCCTCACCCACCGGGGTACCAACGTACTACCAATTCAAGCATCCAATTGATCTAAACCCTGGTGCACCTCTGCCTAATGGACCAGTCTATCATCACTCATTGATGGAAACTAATGAAATCAAGCAAGAGATCCAAGAGCTGCTTAAAAAAGGGCACATCAGACCCAACTCCTCCCCTTGAGGAAGCCCGATTGTACTAGTGTATAAGAAAGACAAGACATGGCGTCTTTGCATTGATTATAGAGCATTAAACAAAATAAAAGTCAGGAACCGGTACCCAATTCCCTGAATTGATGACCTTCTTGACCAACTCAAGGGTGCAAATTTCCTTAGCAAGATTGACCTAAATTCTGGCTACCACCAGGTTCCCATCAAACCGAATGATGTATGGAAGACAAATTTCAAATCTAAAAAATGTCTCTTTGAATGGTTTTTCATACCCTTTAGCTTAACAAATGCACCAGCCACTTTCATGAGGTTGATGGATGATGTATTGAGACCCTTAACCAACTATTTTGTGGTGGTATATATGGATGACATCCTCATCTTTAGCAGAACTTGGGAGGATCGCATGCAACATATTCAATAGGTTTTGAGCACTTTGTGGCAGCAGAATCTATATGCCAACTTGGAAAAATGATCCTTTGGAATGAATAAGGTCCAATACTTGGGCTACATTGTTGATTAGCATGGGGTACATGTGAATCTAGCTAAGATCCAACTCATTTGTGATTGGCCTGCCCCGACCATACTAATCGAGCTTCAGAGCTTCTTGGGACTTGCCAACTTCTATCGACGGTTTGTGTTTGGATTCTCCCATATTGCATGGCCCCTCAACCAAGTGACTAAGGGCGGTGGCAAGGGAAATTTTGCATGGGGTAAGGCACAACAATGAGAATTTAATGATCTGAAGCATTGCTTGTTCTCAACTCCAGTGCTCTCCTTACTCGATCTACAACAACCGTTCGAGATTGAGACCGATGCATTCAACTATGTTGTAGGTGCAGTTCTCACTCGACATGATTATCCAATAGCATACCATAGTGAGACACTCTCAGATACCGTCTGGAAATATCCCACCTATGACAAGGAAATGTATTCCATTGTGAAAGCCTGTCGTCAATGGAAACATTATATTCTGGGAAAGGAGACAATCATCCATATATATCACAATCTTCTGCAGTTCATACAGATACAAGGGAAGTTTTAGAATGAACACCATTAAAAGTGGTCCACATACGTGAAATAATTCCATCTCAACATCAAGTATAAGACAGGGAGCACAAATTATGTCGTTGACTGCCTCAGTCGACCTCCTGTGGCTACACTCACCATTGTGCTCCATTCTCGTGGGCATGAGGAATTTGAGTGGTCCCAACTTTATCAGCGTGATCTTGAATTCACCACCACCTATCAACTATTGGGTACATGCGCGAAGGTCATCGATTTTCATAGTTAGGATGGACTGTTATTCCATTTGGGCCATCTCTATGTTCTTGCAAGAGAGTGTGCACCGTTGACTTGGGAGGCTCACTACAGTCGGATGGCAGGGCATTTTGGCTTGGAGAAAAATGTGATCATTCTATAGAAACATTTTTATTGGCCAAAACTTCGATAGGACGTCATTAAGTATATCATATCTTTCACTGTCTGTGTCATTTCCAAGCCAACCATCAGAAAGCAAGGATTATACACCCCTCTTCCTACTCTCGAGAGACCTTGGGAATCCATCTCGATGGATTACATGTATGGCCTTCCATCCACCAAGAAAGGCAATGATTGCATATTTGTGGTGGTTGATCGGTTTTCAAAGATGGTCATTCTCACAGCCTGCAAGAAGAGCATCACAATGGCATATATTGCAAGGCTCTTCTTCGAACGAGTGTGGTTCCATTTTGGGATACCACAGACCATCATCTTTGATCAGGAAATCAGGTTCCTTAGCACATTTTAGTCGAGTCTCTGGTCATTGTTGGACACCAAGCTCACTAAATCCACTTCCTTCCACCCTCAAACGGATGGCCAAACAAAGGTCGTTAATTAGATGATTGTGCACATCCTGCGCATGTATAACTCTAAGAATTCATGTACATGGGATGAGAGTCTTCCCTATGTTCATCACAACTACAACACGACTCTCCATCGCTCCACTGGCCATAGCCCCTTTCAAGTGGGGTTGGGATTCCAACCCTTGGATTCTATTGATGTTGCACTACCCCTTGCAACCACACATACATATTCTTCCCATGTTCATTTTGAGGTCGACAAAGCCACTAGATTCATTGAGCAAATTCATCACATCCACCAACAGGTCCATGAGATTTTTCATAAATCTAATGCTAAGTACAAGAAGTGCCATGATCAACACTGGGTACCACACAAGTTTTGGGTGGGAGACAAGGTCAGGTTACATTTGTAGAAAGAACGCCTTACAGGGCCCCATCGGAAGGTTCGTCCACTTATCTATGGGCCTTACACTATCACCAAGGTTGTGGGAGACAATTCTTTTGAGCTCAACACTCTCCCCTTCTTTGGATTGCACCCACTGTTCAATGTGGACCTCATCCATCCATATTTTCCGCCATTATTGGACACCTCAAAGTTCACAGAACAATTGACACCAAAAGATCTCAACCCTGACTACATGGAACAAGCATCCATTGATCAGATAGTGGACATACAGGTCAAGGGAACTCACCAGCGGAGGATCCAGATTTATCAGGTTGTCAAGGCAGGGAAACTCCTGCACCAAGGAAAATGGATCACCCAGGGCCAAATTCAGCATAAATTCCCTCACTTGATGGGGACCCTCAATGCAATGGAGACCATTGCTTCCTAAAGGGGGAGGACTGATCCTGGTGGATATTGGTGGCCACCCACCTATTCCAGCTGGATCCTTTTAACAATTTTATTTCAGAACATTCTTCAATAATTCTTTGTAATTGTGGGTTCTACACTTTCGGGGTTATCTGAATCCCTACACAGCTGCCAGGTGGAGATTGGTGGCCACCCACCTCATCCAATTGGCTTCTTTTTGAAGTTTTTATGTCAATACATCTTTTGTATTTACAGGGTCGTTTTTGGGCCCTGAACAATTTTTTTTGGCTAGCCACAATCAAACTATAGACGAAGTCATAATTTGATGGCATTATGTGTAGTTCTCAACAATACCTTTCCAACGGGCTATCATGCCCCTAAAACAGAGGTTGTATGCAAACGTTACGCCCCCGAGAAGTTGAGGTACCAACTTACCCATCGGGGCCCACAAAACTTTTGGTGTTTCATCCCCTAGGGTTAGGTTTCTGGATGACTAGGGTTTTGACATTCATGAGTAATGTTAAAAAGGCCTCTGGTGTTGGATTATTGAGAGGGGGGGTGAATCAATAATAGAGCAATTTAATCCTTTTTAACCATAAAATGCAAGTGTTATATCAATGTAGCATTATCATCCAATAGTTGTAGAGTAAATAAACAATGAACAAATGATCAATCATACACATACATGGTACACCGATGTTTTTATGTGGAAACCCAAAGCGGGATAAAAACACGGAATTTTTTTTCTTATATGTCTTTAAGAATTACATTCATTGGAAACACCAACTTCCTTTTTTTTCCAACTACAATTGGAAGGAGGCTCCAACCCCCTAGTTTCTCAGGCTACAACCTAAGGGAAGCTCCAACTCCCCAATTCTCTGGCTACAACCAGAAGGAGGCTACAACCCCCTATGTTCTATGGCTACAACCGGAAGGTGGCTACAATCACATGTCCTTACCCTATCCAACCGTTCTGAAATATAAGTAGAATGATGGAACCCCTTTCACATTATCACTATGAGATATACCGTTGTAAACTTGTGCCAATCAACCTGTACCAATAACCTGAACCATGCATCAACTTGTACCTCAACCTCAACAAAAATCCCTCATCAATTTCATCATCCAAATCTGATTTGTAATAGACCTGGTGTATATGTGCACATACCGACAAACCTTCATCAACAAGAGACTAGAATTTTCATCAAATTTTACTTTAGTCTCACATGACTAGTTTTAGATTAGTCAACAACCCTAACTTGCAATAATCATAAATATGTACCTGTAATGAATAAAGGTCTAAAATTAGTACACAATGTTAGTCAGTGTCTTTTATGCAATTTCTCCAGGTTTCACTACTTGGAACCTCTCAGAAAAAGAGTTATAGAAAAAATGGCATAGCTTGTTGAATTATGGCTTATTCTAGAGAGAGAACTTGTAAAGCGTGCCCCGCACGGAATATTTGTTGTATGGATCTGAAAATGGTATATAGAATAATAAATACTATACTCTAACCAATAAATTTGGTCTTACTGAATTTGGATCTGTTATGAAGAAGTTATGACGTTTTTTCCCGAAACACGTGTTTTATACTAGTTTCAGGACTAGCCACAAACCCTATTTTCCATGGAGTGTAACTCCAAAAATACAACAACCCAGAAGCTCAATTTTTTATCACAGCTATTTGGATATGTTTCCTCAACGTCCTCCATATTTCTCGGTCTAAATCATTTTAGAAAAATATTTATTGCGAAAATGGTGAGATGACCCGTAAATAACATACCTTAGAAAGCATCATCAAAAGAATTTATCCTCCCTTGATTTTCGGCCTTCTTTAATTCACCTTAACTCTGAAATTTTCCTTATATATCCTTTGGTTACCTTAGTCACTTGTATATACTCAATATTCTCAAGTGTAATTAAATGAGAGAACCTTGCCTCTTATTTATACTTTTATGTAGCTTCCTCAAAAGGTTACCTTCTAACCATCTTAACCACTTTCATTATTTTAGGGCTAACCCACTTCTAACCACTTGTCCACTTAGTAATTTCTCCATCAACTTTATTATTTAAATAATTTATTTTGTATCTACTTTGACTTATACTTTTATGTAGCTTCCTCAAGAGGTTACCTTCTAACCATCTTAAACCACTTTCCTTATTTTAGGGCTAACCCACTTCTAACCACTTGTCCACTTAGTAATTTCTTCATTAACTTTATTATTTAAATAATTTCTTTTGTATCCACTTTGAATTATAGTACACTCATCACTTCACTTTATTATTTAAATAATTTCTTCTTT
>SNQJ01S0008006.1:209524-235571 GCA_010110895.2 Picea sitchensis | reverse complement strand
ATTCCCTAGTGGGCCCTTTTCCTCTACGTGGAAAAAATTCATTGGTTCAGACTTCCACCGCCTATCATTTCTAACATGCCCTGTCACCCCATGATGTCATCATCCATGTTTTTCCTAGAGGTCACGTCTCATTACTCTGTCAGTCCCTTTCCCCTTGTCCACCCTTTACAAGTCCTCTCACCAAGGTCACTCCCCAATCAGTTCCCGCCATGTTGCTTGGTCGTATTTGTCATTCATTATTACCTGCCATCTCACGCTCCAAACGATCCGTTGGCAATTTATTACTGGCTAACTTATCCGTTAGCCTGCTGACCTGTCCCCAGTGCCCAATGGATATCCGTTCACTGAAAACCATCGTCTCCCTTCTTTCTTCCATTGCTTACTGTGTCGTCTCACTAGAAAATACATTTCCCATCGCACTTGAGCATTTTTCCCCGTTTTCTCTCTGTTTCAGTCAAACATCCCAAGCCACCATCATCCCCACTAACGACTATTTGATTTGCAGGTATTTTTACAGCGATGGCGCCAAAATCAAAGAGGCCAGAAGCTGAGGAAAATCCTTTCCTCCCGCCACCTGTCGACCTCGACAGGATCCCCCTGGCGGACAAATACCATTTAATCACAGACACCTGATGCGAATTTGACTTTGCAGACTTGTAGTCATGGCTCAAAGAGGTTTTCCTTGACCAGAGAGATGAAATTGGGCTCTGGGAGTCAAATCTTCCCCTGTATATTTTCCCCGAGATTCACCACTTTCCCGAATTCGCCCTCAAATGCCAGGCCCATTATATCCTTGAACAAAGAGCCATTATGTCTCCATCCAGAGAAATTCTTGTCCTCATCACACCAGAAACCATTGACCAAATGATGCAGATACCCAGAGTCGAATCTGCCTCACCTTTCAAGCTCGAAATCATCACGGAGCTCTACCAGAAGCTGTCTTTTCCCCAAAGAGCTCAGATTTTTGAGATTTTCCTCCCACAATCCGCTCAGCTCCCCACTAGAAACCCCCCTTATCCTTCCTCCTTGTTCTCAGTAAAGGGAAACCAGGTCATCACGTCACTATGGATATTTTTTGGATCAATGGGTGGATGAACCCATCTTGGGATTTCTGTCCATTTTTTCCACCAATGAGAGACCCACTACTCAGTTCGACTACAATACATTCCTGGTGGACAACATTCACAAACAATTCATTAACTTTGCCACAGAAGGCATGTTCCGGTATTCTTCGATACTGGCTTACCTGTTCATTTTCTTTCAAGCGAACAAATTTTCCTTTTCAATGCAAAAGATGGATAAATATGGGAGACCACAGGCAGTGACAATGTGGACTTTGCTGCTCAGACATAACTCTACAGAATTCAATTTCAAACAGTTCATCGAGTAGTTCTACCACCCAGTGGTGAGTATTCTCAGCGACAGACCCGAACCTAGAATAAACGAGGAAATTCAGAGGATCCTACACCTCTCGGATCTTGAAAAAATGGGAGACTGGTACCTGTTCCAGGGCCACACAGATATCAGAGTGTATGGGTGCAAATTGGCCCCGTACAAGTTACCCAAATATCTGCCCGTGAGGATTTTTGCACTGGAGTACATAAGGTAGATGATCAATTCAGACGACATTCATTATGTGTCTCTGAAAAAGAAGCAACAACTTAGGATCAAAGGGCAAATAGGATCATTCATTTGCAATAGCCGAGGCACCGAGGAGGAAGCAGACAGATTGCTAAAAGAAATGAAGTTTTTTGTTAGTTTCACATGGCACTATGATCCGTGCGAGACAATTTCTAAGATGAGGGTCAAAAATAAGAATATCCCATATGTTCACACATCTAGGCCTAAGGTAGAGATGTTCGCAAACCAGATAGAATGGGAGCCAAACACTCTGGTTGAGACAGAACAACAGGACCTGCCGGTCATTGTTTCACAGACGACTACACCACATGTTCCCAAGGAGAAAAGGCCCAGGAAGGACACTTCACCTTCCATCACTAAAGTATCATTTGAAGAGTTCCAATTGCACAAAAAGATGCCAAAGACCAGTCAGGCACTTGACACGGCTGGTGAAAAAGGAATTCAATCCACTACAAATCTAGAGGTTGATCGGTCGCTCATTAGTACAAGAAGCAAACAAATCGTGACTACAGTGTTTCCCAAGAAGCCTACAGATACTCCACCAGTCAACCAGTCGAGCAAAACAAGATCAAAATTGAGTATTTTTTAGAAACATGATCTGATTAAAAAGAGAAATCAGACGCTGACCAGCAGCACATATGCTCAATTCTGGAAACAAACATCAACTGCACAACACAAATTGTTGTCTGCATTCAACACTAAGAAGGGTAGAGTGCATATGGCGTTTCTGCAAGCATAAGTGCCAGACCCGAAATTAATCACCGATTACAAAAGGGCAACTTTCAACTTTCAGACTAAAGATGTGCATCCAGTTGATCAAATGGATCTGCACAGGCAAACTGGAGAAATGGTTTTCTCCACATTGGCAAATGCTTCTACTACCGCCTCCAGGTTACAGGTATCTCTGAACAATGTCTAGACACAGCTGAAGTTAGAAAACATATCATCCTTTGCCAAGGATAACAGGATAAAGACGTTGGAAGAACTGGTCCTCAAGATCGGTTATGACCCCTCGAATGTGAGAGCAGTCGAGGAGATTCTCAAAAAGAAAAATGTTGATATAGAATCTCTGAGGAAACAGTTAAAACTGCCACCAACAGAATACTCACAGGCGAAGGAAATAGCGGAGACTGAAGGAGAAAAGGATGAGATGCTCAAACTGATCATGGAGCAAAATGCACAGTTGAAGGAAATGGAAGCAGAATTGGAAAAACTAGTGAAAGAAAAGGAGCAGTCAAAGCCCATGGAGGTCATTCCACTGAGTGTAGTTCCACTCACATGAGTGAGCACAACGTCTGTAGCAGAAATCCCCTCGGCAACTCCACTGATAGCTATGGAGAAGATAGTCGAGCTGGCTAAATCCATGGAACACATGAATTTGCAATAGACATAGATTAGCAGGATTAAAAAGGAGATTGAGAACATTCAGGAACTCAAATCTTCCTTCCAAACTAGCTACACCAAGGAGAAACAAACTTCATACAAGCTTAAACATGAATTACAATAGCTTCAAAAGCAAACAATGGAGGGAAAAACACTGGTTGAGGTCAAAGAAAGTGTATAGATGGACATCACCAAGTCCATGAATGAAATATGGCCGATGATACAAATCATGTTCGAGCAAAACGAGCTGGTGCAAAGAAGTCAGCAGGCCATCGAGAAGATAAGAGCGGAACTGGGAGAGATGCCCACAGAAGCAATTGAGATCATCAAATTTCTAAATTCCAAAACCAGAGAGGAGCTAGAGGAGTTGAAGATTGAAGATAGGACATAGACCATCCTCGAGGTCAAGATGGTCCTGACCAAGAGAGGACTAATTCTAAAACTGGAGGAAAAGGTCCAGACCATGGATGCAGGGGTACAAAGATTTTTCAGCAAGATCGAAGCTCTGCAGAAGAAAGGCCTTCCTGGTATGAGAGTTATAAATGACAAATTGATGACACTCCCTAATTATAAAAAGAGACTAGCCACTATGGCTAAGGATAGCTCAAAATTCTCAGGAATACAAGGAAATATCACTGGTAAGGCATTCTTGGATGCTTTACAATTGGACATCATCATATAGCATGAGATCCGGTACATCTTCATCACCGAGCCAACTTTTTCCAAGTACACAGAGATGGATGAAGTATATCATAGATTGCTCAAAGTCAGCATTCCTAGTCACCTTTGATGGGAAGAGATTTGCAATCTGATCGAGTAGTCGATGAGCTTTCCAAGTCCAGTCATCTATCCAGTCAGACGAGGTTGTGCAGAGGCCTCACCAACGGTTCACCCAGAAAACAGCATGAAGTTTCGACACATTATCAAACAGTTTCCTAGATTTTTGTACCTTGTTAAGTTAGTTAGCTAAATTTAGATTTGCCATGTCCTGATATTTAATGACAGGATCGTTTGTAATTTCAATTATAAATACTTCAAACTTTGAAGTATTGAGGGTTGATCTTTACGCCCTGTAAGCTACAAGACTGTAATCTTTTTCCAGAGATCTTCCATTAATACAAAGAGATGTTTTCACAGGATTCTCACATGTTATTCATTGGTGATGTTTCCTTTTCTATGTTGAATTTTTTCTTGCTCAGTTTTCATATTGCTTTCTAATCTAAATCTTTTAAAAGTAACACATGTTGCAAGATTTATCTTTGTATACCCTGTCTCAGACTTTGAAAGATCTTAGTGTTTATCTTATGATATTATAGTGAAGAAATTCTTAATTGCTTCTTTACTTTAATTGATATTCTCATCTTTTCTTCTTTCATCATTTTGCTGCTAAAAGAATCCAACAAATGCATTATCCTACCTTGTGAAAAAAATCTTTTGTTTCTGGTTTAGATTTTTGCCTTTATAACACAGACCCCATAACCTAATGGATGCTTAAAACCCTTTCAGCCAACTCAACAAAAACAACAAACCCTTTCAATTTTATTTATTTAACTAGCCTAATATCTTAAGTTCAAAAGATATCTAAATCATACAGAGAGATCCCTCTCTGAAGCTGGTAGGGCTAGATTCCAGTTTCGAAGTGGTTGGATAAAGTTACCTCTCGTGGATTTCTTCTTTCCTAACAACCTCTAGGAATTTACAGAGTGTTAACAGGTGAAACAACCCAAAACAACCAATATTCTTCTTGAAAAAATCTCCCTAGATCCAAGGAAACTTACCTAACTGCAAGGACGCTCCCCCAGAGTGGAAAACAGGGCATCCTAGATGTTCCCTTATAACTGAGAAGGGAGGGAGGATTCTCCCTGAGCTTGGTAATGGGGGCGTCCTTGGTCAAACGAGGCTATAATCTTGGGGGAAAAGTTAGGATTTTGACCTCCAAATGATGGTTTTTCTCATCCAACTTGACTAAGGGTCATGAAATGTCATTTACATGTTGTCAAGGTTGGAATACTTAGAAAAGTATGACATTTAAGCCATGAAATTTAAAAAAGTACTCTATTTTAGATGCGACACTGAAAATGTGAGATGTTACAATTGCAACACTTAACAAAGTGAGATGCGACACTTGAATAGGTGTGACAAAATGGTGTATAAAAGATGTCCCACAAAGTGTAAGGTCAGAAGAGAAAATGATGGCTGAAACACTTTGCAAAATTTGTGTATCAAGGGACTGAAGAAGGAGAACCTGTCAGAAGCCACATGCAACCATCAACCAGTAACATATATCATTTTGAGCTAGGCATACCCATGCTCGAAAAAAATGGAATCAAAGCATGGCCATCGACCAATACACTATGGATCCATGAGAGTACTGACTAAGGACATGGCCACCAAACATAAAATGTGGATCCATATCTCCATGACCCAATCAAGTTGTAACCATGAGATTGTACATAGTGGAGATACAATATGACAAAACAACATAGCCATGGACCAATACAAATTGGATATAGGTTACAATTTATAAAACTCCTCTCCATCGCAACCTGGGTTAGGCACATAACACTGGTAGGTTCCCAAAAAGTTCCTAAGATCTTCATCCTGATCTTGAATTGGTACGATTCGAACCATGTGAATACATGTGTCGACATAGAACATGGTAGAACCCACTTGATTATTGTTCAATGATTAAAATCATTAACAAGTGCAAGGGAGATCACCAATGATGACAATGATTCCAAAGGTACCCCTAGTACATTCCATCAAGTGTTAATGGATGAGATGAAGTCGAACACTCGTGGAATCATCCAGTCAAAGGTCAATGATATAAACCCATTGTCGAATGTGAGGAAACCCTACCATTGAGGCATGTAGGTTCCAAGGTATTGATTGGTTTCTAAGTCTAGTTCCCGGATGATGTATTGAAGTAGATGTGAATAGACTCGTCAAGAGAGGGCCATGATGTATCCCCCATCAATGAAACGAAACAAATGTAGGCTAGTGATTGATAGTGATGGATCAAATGGGTGTGAACTGACACGAGGATGCTAATAAATGACATTGTAGAAATTGACTTCCCTTGAACATGTGGCAACACGACAAAAGACTTGGCAGCATTGAATCAACACTAACACAAGGATGCTAATAAATGACACTGTAGAAATTGACTTCCCTTGAACATGTGGCAGCACGACAAAACACTTGGCAGCATTGAATCAACAATGTATGGACCAAAAATAAAATGTGGAGACAACTAAAGGTTCTCTTCAAAAGAGTATGACGACACATAGGATGGGAATGACGTGGAGAGAAGCAGTCAACCCAAAATGTAGACAAGTTTCATGTTCAAGGGAGAAAAAATAACTTCCATTAATGTAAGAACTCGACCCATTTCCAAATTTCCCCCATCATGATTGATGAGTACCTCTTTGCTTTTTTTTTAATGAGCTTGAGGAGGATAACATATGCCCGTTCCCAGATGGGTCCATATCTGTGTATTTTTTACGAGTCCATGGAAGGAAAACTTGTTGGTCTTTTCAAATTTAGAGAGTCTGAAAAGATTTATAGGTAAGACTCCAAATGAAATTTTTCATATGTTTAGTCTCCCAAGCCCAAAAAGTATAAAATAATGCTCAGGAGAACTCTCCTAACCAAAACGGTCAAGGTTTTCCTTTTTCGTAAGTAGTCTGATGAGAAAGAAAAAGAGATCAACTATCGCTCAACAAACGTGCTTTCTAATTCACTTTAACGAGCGTGAAAGACAACAAGATCGCTCGACCATCTTTTCAATTTTAAGGAGTTTTAAAAGAGCTTAAAGGAATCTCTAAAGTTGAATTTTTCATAAATTTAGTCTCCTCAGCCCAAAAAAGTGTAAAATAATATGAAGGAAAACTCTTCTAGCCATGATTGACTAAAGTATTCATTTTTTGTAATTTGTCTAATGAGACCAAAAAAGGGTTAAGCTATCACTTGACAGATGCTCTTTCAAATCCTTTAACGAGCATGAAAGGAGACAATCTCACTTAATAATCTTTTCATGTTTAGGGAGTTTGAAATGAGCTTAAAGGAAACTCCAAAAAGTTATTTTTTCATATAGATTTTACGAGTCCAAAAAAGTGATAAAAGTATACTCAGTAACCTATTATCATGTATTTACGAGCATGAGAAAGAACAACTATTAATATTGGTAACCTATTCTCAAGTATTTAAGAGCATGAGAAAGAACAAAGACTAAGCTCGTCTAGAGAAAACTACTAAGCTCCAATGGGAGCAACTCCTAAGCGAGGATTACTCATACAGTGTGTCTCTCTAGAGGTACTTTCCCCCCAGCTAGATAAATGGAAGCTAGTGGTTTAACTCCAGCATGATGTCCATAGGTTGGAGACCTACCCCCCAAGCCTCTTTTCCTCCATAGCCTCATCTCCTTTCCTCGTTTAGACTTCTATTTACTAATAGGAATATGTTCACTATATGGGGAAGAAGAAAGAGAACTACTTGGTGGAGGAAAAGAATGTTCAAGTATTTGATCAAAAGGAAAACTCGACACTGATGGAGAGGGGTCTACTTCATTTTTTAACAAGCTTGAAAGAGACAATGAACTATGCTCATTGTTGGTTTCATTTTTCAACGAGCTTGAAATCAGAAAATAAACCATGCTCATGGTTGTATGTTTCATTTTTTAACGAGCTTGACACAGGAAAAGAACTATGGTCAGGGATATGGGTTTAATTCCCATACTTTTGTTTCATTTTTTAAGAACTTAAGCACAGAAACAAGAACTATTCTCATGGTCATTTGTTTCATTTTTTAACGATCTTGACACATACAATGAACTATGTTCATAGTAGTCTGTTTTATTTTTTAACGACATTGAAACATGAAAATAACTATTCTCATAAGTTGTTTGAATGCATCTTCCAAGAGAATAATGCTATGGAAGGAATACATGTCAAGGGACACAACTCAACCATGTCTTCCAAGAGGTCTTCATCAAATGGAAGAACAAAACCCTAGAAGGAATACATGTCAAGGAATTCGGGGGAGATTTCAGACTCCAAAACCTGAATGGAATTGGTCATTGTGCGATCTACCAGATATAAGTCAAAATAGGTTGAGAATACAGTGAGAGGTTTTTTCACATTCAGATTTAAAGGTATGGAACATGTCACCATGTAATTAATCTATGTCAGGGGGCAATACCACTTGCATATAAGGACCATTTAGGGAAGGTGGGTGGTTGGCAGTCAAATTAGGATCAACAAACGAAAGTTTATCAATAGTTACAATTTTTCCATTATGAGGGAAAGATATCACTCGAAAGAGAGTGGACACGATAGCTTTCATGGTGTAGACATAATCTCTCCCAAGGAGAAAAGTAAAATCCAAGGGGTACTGAACTACCATAACATCATTATATATGGTTTTCCCTCCTAAAGTAATCGAAAATTGAGGAAGGATCCCTAAATGTTCAGTGTTTCATTTTTTAAAACCTAACAAATTATGGGTGATTGTGACAAGATGAGGGCATCCTAAAGCTTGCCAAGCAGTTGAGGATAAAATACTAATGGAAGAACCTTCATCTATAATAGTCTGAGGAACATCCCTACCACAAACCTGAACAATGATTTGGAAAGGTAAGTAGGAAGGAAGATGAGGTCTAGTTAGCCCATTCCAATAAAAAAGAATGGCCTCATTACTTGGAGGAGGTTCCACGGTAGAAGGAGACATGCCCCCTTGTATGTTAGAATCAGTATTAACAAGAAACACATGAGCGGTATCGACTTCAATCTCTAATGGGAGAGTGGGATTGATCGATGATGGAATTAGATCGATCACTTGGTGGATGTCATGAGCAGTATCGAATTCAATCTCTAAGGGGAGAGTGAGATCGACCGATGATGGACTCAGACCGACCAGTTCAACTCCACTCTTCAAGGGAAGAGTGGGATCGACCAACGATGAAATCTAATCGACCACTTGAAAAAGCATATCAATGGATGATGGAATTGATTTGGCCACATGATTGACTAACGACAGGTCAAGAGAAATCTTATGGTAACCAATTGGAAGTTGTTGTTGGGGAACAACAAGGTCTTCCAAAAATTTCAAGGCTTCATCCAAACGAGGGAAAAGGTGAGTTTTATGACTACCTTCACATAACCTACAAGGAAACTTGACTCTACTTTTATTTTCCCCAACATTACTATCACTAGTTAATGGTTTCTTACCAGCATGATGACTAGAGGCTGACGACATGGGTTGATGAGGGCCTGCGGACCACACTTCTAAGACTTTGGTTAAACCAGGGCAATCCCGAAGAAGGTGATCATCCTTACATATCCTGCAAGGGAATTTGAGATTACGAGGTTTGGTAGTAGACTCCTTAATGATCTCAATACTCTCAACAATAGCTAGTTGTTTTCCCCCTTGTTGAGTTTTCTTCGTCTTGTTCTTCTTTTTCTTCATCTTCTTAACCTCTTGGTTACCAGCGAGAAGGATTTCACTAGGTGAGGAAGAAGAAAAAGAATAATACACAACATGCAAAGAAGGTAAAGGGTCGACATGATGTTGACATTCTTCAAAGGGAGGGTGTGTATTTGAAACACTAGGTGCATTTGGAAAAACTAGAGTGGAAAAAAACCACACATGTAACCCTATAGTGAGTGATGTAAATTTAAAGTTGCAATATAGGGAGGTCCTACATTTCCAAAAGGAGGAAAAACAAAAGGTTCCTTGGGAAAATGGGTCCCTTGGTTGGTAGATCCTGGAACTAATTCCATAGACACAAACTCAACCCTAAGGTCAGCTAAGAAAAAAAACAACACTCGCTAAAAAAAACTAGGAAGCAAACATGCAAACAAACCTTCCCATAGTGAAAATACTAGTTGGTGATGAAGTCCAACATCACGAGATCAATATGATAAGGGGATGAGGTATATTGGGTGGAGCAGTTACATTGGAGACCTACTTAACAGACTTACATCTTGGTGCAAGTTCCCTCACGACACAATTGTGGGTTACCCTCCAAGGAGCTTGAGTGAGTTTGACCAACATCTGTTCTAGGTACAAAAAAGACTTTCCCCTTTTTTGTCACCTTGTGTATGAGCCCCAAAGATATAGGCCACTAAGGATACCACCTACGACACCAGATCCTTGGGAAATAGTAGACAGTTTGGTATACATGAAAGGGAAGGGCCATTTAAGACCCGAAATCCCCTTGAGAGGTCCCTCAAACTAAGGTGTAAGCCTCTCAAGTAATCCCCAAGTGTCTTTCGACACCATTTGTAATATGTGCAACCACTCCACCAAGACCAACGAAGCAAGGTTAGCTACTCCATCGGCCCTAATGTGACATTTTTATTGATCCTTTTGTGAGAAGGGCTTCCCAAGACAATGATGTGGAAAATGGATTTCTCTCCCTAACTCAATATTCAATGTTCATTTTATAACTTTGGAGATTTATCCTCACCACCTATTATAAATCTCTACTCTTAAGCTAATGTTGGTTTGCTACCAGCAAAAAGTAAAAATGTCAAATATATTTTATTAGCGCTTGATTTTAGGGTTCTCGTTTACTCAGGGGTATGGAGGTGAAACTGGTGATATTGTGACCCGACTCTTAAAACCATGCAAAATGAAAATGAAGTGAAAAAATTTCAATTTTGATGAATGCTAACTATGGAAAGGAGAAGAGTATTTTTCCCATTCCCAAATGCATAAACCCAATGAAATCTACCAAATGCAAACTACAAATATGCATCACCCAAAACTTTGAATGCAAAATTCTCTTTTTGTTTGATTCTAGTATCCAATGAAATCAAATCAAATGCAAACTCTTAATGCTTCTTTACTTTCAATTAAAATGAAAGGATCCAATGCAGATACAGAGAGACACGAAGCAAAAAGAAATGAAAACAAAAAATGCGCTCACAATGAGATCAAGTCAAATGTAGGAAAGGTTCCAACACTTGTTCGATCAAGAACTCAAAATGTGAAAGAAATGGAAATCACTTTCGTAAGACCTCAAATACCAAAAATCAAAAGTTAATGGCCCATACAAAGTTGCAAAAGAGTCTAAGAATATGCTTGATGAAGAATTTTTCAAAGAAGACAAAACAAGTAACTCAAGAACACAACTTGTAAAAATCTCCAAATCAAAGAAAAGACTTCAAAAGCAATAAAATATAAAACTTCAAATGTTTTGGAACCAAAGGGATAGAGGTCTGAACACCTGCAGATACCAAGCTCAAGCTACTGACAACGTAGGCTTGTCTAAAGGATTAGATTAACCTTCATGACAGGCATGTGTGATTCAGAACTTGATAGGAGATAATAAAATGAAAAGAGGTAAGAATAATGATAAACACAATCCTTCCAATCAAATAAATCCCTTACCAATCATATAATACCTTGAGGCAAAAATCAGAGCGAAAAAACCCAAAAAACAGAGCCAAAAAAGGCCTAAAACTACCCCTGGAAGGAGATAAACGCCCCCCCAACATTGTTCATTGTTGATAGAGTGTCATAGGGGTATGGAAGCCCCCTAATAGACTAGAAGGAATCATCCAATATGCTCCCCAAAGTTTCAACAAGGTGCATCCCTAAGGACAAAGACGCTCTGGAAAAGCCTATAGGTTTGAAAAACACAAAAAATGCCTAGAAAACTACATGATTAAGAGGATGGACTAGCTAGTCTCAAATAGGAGTGTTAAGAAGAACAAAAATATTATAAAAGAGAGAAAATCAAAACAAAAAGAGAGTGAATTCATAGGTTAGAAACCGAGAAGAAATAATTGTTCTTCCCCAGTCGAGTCACCAAAAATTATTGTGGAGAAATCCCCCTGCGGATAGGTGGAATCCCCCTCAATCGGGTTTCCTACGATTGAGACAATTCTAACAAATATACACTATCATTCCAAACTTCACCTATTTATTTTTTTACTTGCATAGTGAGAGAGAGAGAGTAAAAAGAGGAATGGTACCTTCTCCCATAGTATGTCCTTGTCGTTCCAAAATTTAAGCTCTAGATCCACACCTCGAACATGAAGATGAACCTGCAAAAAGGATAGACAAACTCTCTACCACTACTACCTAATGTCAGATGATAGCAACCCTACTTGAAACACAAGTAGACACATGCAAGAAAGAATGAATAAGATAGATGTATGGAAATAGGATAAGTTCTTTATTAAGATCTGAAGCAAGAAGTTTACAATCCAATGACGCAATTGTTCCTTCAAGCCTCCTCTTCAAACCCTCAAATACAATCCTTAGATCCTTTCCCTTTAGAGAAAAGGTTACATTCTCTTGGCATTCTCCCCCTAATATCAAAGGTTTTATATCTCAATTTCCATCCTCCTCCTTTCACCAAGAATGACCATGGTTATATAGGACTAGGGAGGCTTAACCAACAGGTTAATTAGGGAGTATGGTTGAGGATTTGGTGCATTGGGTTAGGATTTGCTTTATCTTCATGGTTATGGACCTCTCCCAAAATAGGGTGGAATATGGTTGAACCAAATTTCAGGTGAAACAACTCAAAACAACCAAGATTCTTCTAAAAAAAAAGATCCCTAGATCCAAGGAAACTTCCCTAACTGGATGCTCCCTCGGAGTGGAAGATAGGGCATCCTAGATGCTCCCTTATAAATGAGAAGGGAGGGAGGACGCTCCCTAAGCTTGGTAATAGGGGTGTCCTTGGTAAACCAAAGCCATAATATTGGGGGAAAAGTTAATATTTCGACCTCCAAATGATGGTTTTTCTCCTCCAACTTGACTAGGTATCATGACATGTCATTTTACATGGTGTCAAGGTTGGAATACTTAGAAACATTTGAAATTTAATCCATGAAATTTAACAAAGTACTCCATTGCAGTTGTGACACTTACAAGGTAAGATGCTACAATTGTGACACTTAACAAAGTGAGATGCGACACTTGACTAGGTGTGAAAAAATGATGTATAAAAAACATCAAGACTCCCTCACAATTGTCATGGAAAATTGTGGCAAGCATAGAGTTTAGATTTTACACTTGGGAGAAAAAGTCATCCAGATGGATAGTTGGGAAGAGGACAAGCTCACTCAAATGATGACTCAACTAGAAAAATATTTGGCAGAGAAGGAGGAGGCATTGGAAAAGCTACAAGCAGTTGTACAAGAGACCGAAGAAAACAAGTCATATTCCATTGCCATTGATGAAGCTAGTACCAAGATCAAGACAACTTTCGTAAGATCACCTTGCTTAGACTTGTCTCAAGAGAACTTGGGTGATTTTGAAAATCATACCATAGGAATTTTTTCCAAACTATTAAAGTAGATGGGATATGATAAAGAATGACTAGGAAAAATAAGGCAAGGCATCCTAAGCACCATTGTAGCTACACCCAAGGTCAAGCATGAAGGCCCGGGTTTCATTGGCGAAAATGAAAATGACACAAACAACAATACTACATTTGTGAAGGAAAAGGACATGATATATTTGGCCTTCTCATCATAAGGATTTGTAATGCATGAAGGTGGCAACACACTACCACCTTAGTCTTCTTGTGGCACATTGAAGAAGGGCAGTGATGAGAGGAGATCAAAGACTTATCCTACTCCAACTCTTAGAAGAAGTGGCAAGCCAATCAGTTGGTGAAAAAAGGAGAAGAAGACCAATAGTTTTGCATCAAACAAGATATTCCTTATTTGTCACTATTGTAGGAAGAAAGGCCATAACACTACCAATTGTTGGTACTCAAAGGTATGTTTGTTATGTGAGAAGGAAGGCCATCAGGTGGCATCTTGTTGGGAAAATCAAGCCATGTTCCACAAATCAAATTGTTTTCAAAGGAGGAATGTCAAGAAGACTTCCCCAATCCATTGATGAACTCATATGCACATGGAGTGGAGGAGGATGTGAATTAGTCCATATAGTAACATCAAGAACGTTTTCCACCACTGCAAGTTGAGTGGCCATTGAGAAGCAAACTGTGGGTGACTTCATCCAAATCTTCACGCCAAAAATTTCACAGCTAAGAGCAGAGTGTGAAGAGTAAAGAGTAAAGAGGGTGAAGAGTTCCATGCATATCCATCCCAAGGAGTGGAATTTTTCCAAGAATTGTAGCAGCACAAGAGGTGAGCCTCACCAACAAAGCAACTGGTTGGTGGAAGCAAGATAAAAGAGAAGGATCTCTGGCATGGGATAAAATTTATTTCATTACAAGTTGGTTGAAGGATGACTTTCTAGTGGATGAACCAACTTACGAATTATCAAGCTTCCTAGAGCCAACATGTATAAAAATGCAAGACAACCATCCAATCAACATGGCCATAGAGAATTATTTCCATGCTAGGAAGTAATTTAGCACACTAAATAAGAAGAATAGTGTTCGATTTGGTTTCATTGACTTCCAATATGGACCGTCTCCAAGTCCGAGAGAGATGGAAATAAATGTTGATTCTAGAGTTTGGATCTAGAGATCGCTCAAAGTCGAGAGTCAATGAGAAGATTTTTGCATTGCAAGAACAAGTGATCTAGGAACCAAATCTAGAGCCATAGCCAAACCCGGAACCAGTAGCCAAAGCCATGAGCTAGAGCTAGAGATAGAATCAGAGTTGTAGCCAGGAGTCAAGGTTAGAGCCATGTTCCAGAGAAGCAGATAGAAGGTCCATTGATCTAGATTGATTTCCTTCAAGTCTTTGGAGACCAAAAAGACTCTCAATGGGGAGGTATGATCTGAAATGGATCTGAGCAAGTAAATGGTTGTAAGACTCAGTACCTACAAATGAGATTAGGAAATTAATGAAGGTTAGATAAACTATCAAAACCAATGTAAATGTAAAAGTGGAATAATGAAAAAGAAAAATAAAATATGAGAGAATAGGCTGAGAAATGGGAAATGAAAGGCCATTCCTATTGGCCTTACCATTTCCCCAACTCTCCTTATTTTGTTTTTGGCCAAGCAGGTGAGGATGCATGAAGAGCATGGAAATTTTTGTAACCAAAGATTATCGAAATGAAATCTAAGCAACCATTCAATGTTGGTTTTCCCATTTGGGTTTCCAAGGTAAAATCTATGTGTCTATTATATGTGTTAAATTATGACTTTTTGATTGGTTTAATTTATATTTGCATTCAATGGAATTTTATGGTAAAATATAGGTGGCATTAATGTTAAATTTTTCATTGGAATCAATATGTGAGTTATTGGAAGCAACCATCTATGTTTAATCATTACTTTTGTTTTCTTGATGGTGTGAAAATCCATTCCTAGTTTTAGCTATGTTGAGTGCACTTAGAACTTCATTCTCCATTAACGAATGATGATACCCAATAGCTAATAAACCTCCTCCATTGGATTCCTATCCAATTTCAAAGATCGATTGTTACTATTATAGAGTCGATACACTATTGTAGAGAGAGTTTATAATTTGGTTCCTTTATGGTTGTTGGTGAATTTCTCTCCCCTCTAACCTACAATGCTTCTTCCTGAGTCGATTTCACTCGGCTTGGTTGATTTGATACTTGTTGGGTTGAATTATTTCTTCCCTATTCCATTAAACATTAGCCTAGGTGATTTAACTCTTTCCCATTCAATTTCTTATTTGCTGGAATGTTTTGTTGCTTCCCATAGGCCTTATGGGTTGTATTCATATCTACTAGGTTCCTTATTCATCAGTCGATTGTTATATGGGACCCTATTTGGGGCCCTTCAATTTGTTGCATTAGAACAAAACACACAGGGGAATAAAACGTTGAGTATTCCTAGCTAAAGTAAATTCGGCTATCTCAAATTGACTTGTTAAAGGGAAGTTGACTTAGCTCAAATCGACTTATAAATAATTCCCATCATTTTGACACAACAAAATGATTAGGCATTGTGCCCATCCTTTTGGTGGCTAGAATGATACATACAAAAGGAAGAGAAAATGTTATGAAGAGAAGCAATTGTTGATCTATGGTGGATGAAATATTCTTGTTGGGGAAGAGAGTAATTGCATAGTGAAACTCTATTGCTCCTTTCAAGATGAAGAGCATATGTATCTTATCAGGGAGTCTTTAACTAGTGGAGGTATGATGACACTATTCATGGAGAAGGATACTTTAAAAGAGGATGAGGCAAGGTTTTATGTTGGACCGATAGTTTTTGGCTATTGAGTCTCATCTCAAGAACAATTGCATTCATAAATATGGACACAAGAAGATTTCATATTTAGGTTATGTAACCGTTGGACTATCGTTGTCCACTCACTCTACATAAAAATGGCTTCATTGTTGGCAAAAGTCTAAAGATGTTTGGATATGGATGTCCAATTAACACATCAACCACACCAAAGCATACTCAATAAGAAAATATTTCCAACTTCAAAAAGAGCAAGGGCTTGCTAGTATATCTTCATAGAAGACATTCTTGGTTATAGAAGTTGCAAACCAAAGTGCTTGGGGTTTCACATTTTTCATGCCTATACTTAAAATTCACAACATTGCAAAAGGATATCTGGTAGATGATACTCTTATTGTGGGAGAAAAATTTGGTGCTCAAACAGTAGTTGATTATTGTGCATGTGATTCTAGAAAACATGCAAGTTTAATTGTGTTGAAGAATCAAGGGAAAATAGGACAAAGCGAGGAAGCGAGTCCTTCCCAAAGTAGGGAGTGACTGGAACAACTCAAAATATTTTTGGGAGCTACACTTACAACTTGAATAGAGTACAAGAATCTTGAAGCCACATTATTAGTTGGCAATTTCCTATCCAAAACAAGCTATACAAAGTTCTCAATGATAGAGTAAGAGGAGGGTCTTCGTTTTTAATGGCTTGATTGCTATTTTATTCGTAGTTGGTTTTTGTGTCTATGTTGGTGAAGCGAGTGGGCTATAAGTCATGTTATCATCCAAACTAGTGGACCACCAAGGTTCTTAGTCTATTATGGAAACAACACAGGGGATAGGTTCCCAATGTCACCACAACACCTATCCTTCCCTGTTTGAGCCAAACTCCTACACTAAGAGGCTCTAGGAGGCTTCTCGCAAATTATCACTTCACCACAAAGAGTATCAAAACCAATGCCTAAACATAGTGTTAGCACCATAATTCACCCCTGGATTGCAACAGGGGTAAGCCTGATACCCATCAGTTTATATGTCACGATTTGTTTATAGAGTGTGATCGAAAGAGAACAGACTCAAAAGAATATTGCTTTAACTTAGAATCCTGGATCGGGCTATGCATGAACAGGTGAGGTCCTGATTCAAATTCATTCAGTAAGTTGAATTTAAGGTGAGCATATGGAATACTTGGTGAGAATATGAACGAGACTGTTATGGGCATCCAACCTTCCAGCAGCTCAGGGAAGAAAAAAAGGACACTGAAATATGTCGATCTAACACAACTACAACAACAGAGTGATGGCTCGACTGGATATTCCAATTTTGAGCATCGCAATACTGTTGTAACAGCTTAACTGGATCCTCCAAATCCAAGCTAATCAATGTGAGAGGGAAAGGTAACACATGAGACTAACTAAAACTGGTGTAAATATTGCAGTGATCCAACATACATCATCTTACAACATCATGACCCTTGACTGGATCCTCCAATCCCGAGTGTCTTAATAAAGTGTTTATAGAGATGGAAAGAAGTTGACTTTCATTAAACAGGAAATCTCAAATACAAATGCATAACCAGGTAAACTAGTGCTTCATCAAAACTATACAATAGGGAGCTCAGCTCTACCATCGATACCCACAAAAATGGAAAAAATGCCTACATATACTCAGACCGACTCCGACTGTCTGAGATGCGATCAAGTCAAGCATTCAAGGCTTTACGTTGCTCAGCTTCTCTTGTCAGGCTGCGCATGCAGACGTTGGGTAGACTACCCATGCAGTCTTCTGTTGGACGCAATCTCTGTCAGAAAGGACTAACAATCACCTTTGTGCTTGTCCCTTCCTAGCCTTCTATTTAAGGAACGAGATGATGTTCAACCATCTTCACCTACCTCAATAACTTCTTTCTCGAGATCAAGTAAGGCTCAGTCAATTCTGCACTTGGACAACGTGGCGGCCTTTCCTTGGCCACTGTTGCTTCGCTGGACTGCTACGAGGGGGCCTGACCTGCGAATGTGGACAAGGATCTGACAGGGAGAGTGATGGGGCCTACAATGCAAAGGCGAGACAAGGGGTGTTGAGGTGGAATCACTAGGTAGTGGAGTAACGGGGGATATGAAACTGGACGAGAAGTGCCATGGGAATATGGATGGGAGACAGGTGGAAGTGGCATGGAGCATGGGGACACAAGTGTCGGGAGATGTGACAAGGGAATGAGAGAGGAAAGTGGAGGACACATGTCACCGGGAGGCAAGGGTAGTAAGCGGAGGAGGCAGTGGTAAGAGGTTTTACTGGGGTCTTACACAAATCGCCTCATTCCGGACCCCCCCCCCCCACTGGGGTCTTACACAAATCGCCTCATTCCGGACCCCCATTAAAGGCTATGCACGGGTTTGAATCAATCCCTCACCGTAGATCCAGGGTGCTTCAACTCAGTCAGCCATACTTGCATGTTTAATTTCGACCCCCTTAAAGGAAGAATGACGAGGGGGGTCCAGAATTGGACCCTGTCCGTAGATTTGAGAATGCAGATCTCAGCCGCTCAGATCCACACACCTTTTAAACAAATGCGCCCGATCACAAACTTAGGAGAAGTGGGTTTTGGCCCACTTCTTGCCATATTTTCGCCAAAAGGGGTCACTTCTTAGGGAAATCATCCCCTACACATTTCTGTGATAACATCAGGCTCCATGTGGGATGCAATGCCCCCTACGGGCTGCCAAGAATTATTTTTGCAGCTTTAGTGCCTTGTTGTTGGGCTATGGAGTCAAGCTCAAAACACCCTGCTAAAAATAAAGTCTGAAAAGTAAAAGTAAAACAAAATAAACACACATTCTCAAAGGAGATTATTTATGTATAGTCCTAAACTAATTTGTTTTTTACATGGAGCTAGGTGAAAGAAAATTTCCACCATAGCCATTCAAGTAACTTCCTAACTGGAAGCTCCTTTACTTTGTTGGTGATCACTAGCAGCTGATGCAACCGTGATAGAAGAACATTTACACCCTTCAGATTCCATCCTAAGGCTGAGGTTAGGATGAAGTTGGGCGACTGCAAATCATGAAGGAAATACGACTCCATGTATTCCTTCACGGGCTCATAGGACCAGTGGCAAACTCCAGGAAATTTGTAACTGGCAGCCGCCTCTGCCAAACGGTCGTTCACACATGGTTGAATATCTCTGGTAGGCCCAGGGGGGTGAAAGGATAGTGTAGGCTGACTGATATCAGGTGATGGTTGCTCACGGACAAGCTCTGGACAGGGAATAAACTTCCCCTTATGTTTCTCCTCTAGTTCTTCTTCTTCGCTCTCCCAAGGGTCAGATTCATAATCATCATAAACAGGACCCGTGGAAAAGCTTTTCTCTTCAATCCACTTCTTAGCATCTTCTATAGGATTGGGATGGCTGATTTCATCGTAATGTTCTTCTTTAATGAACAGAGGACAAGGCTCTGCAGTCTTCTCTTGGAAATCCTGCATATCCAGCTCAAAATCTTATTCGTAGTTGTCATATACAGGTTGGATGCTCCTTTGGTCAACAAATTGTGATGTGGGGCTCTGTTTCTCCTCGTCTAAATAATCGTCAAAGCTTGGGATAGCATGCACGTCAGGAGTAGGATGAAAAGCCTCTACACTTATGAAATCTTCAATGCCATCATCATTAGTAGGGCTATCAAGAACATCTATCTCAGCTCTGTATCCAAGAGAGCTATCTACTATAGACAACATCTGCTCTTTAAACTCATAATTTTCACAAGAGGCATGTTCATCCCTATGAACATCTAAAATAATAGATGTACCTGAAATGATGTCATATGTTTTTGTGCTAGGGATAACATAATGAATATCATTCAACGCCTCTAGATTTTCATAGCAAATGCTTTCTTCTACAGTAAAAGCTTCATCACAAACATGGTTTTCAAGACCAACAGAGGCTTCATGAAACAAAGAAAACTCATCACAACAGCTTTCATAAAGATGCTCAGATGGAAAATAATCCTTACAAAATGAATTGAAAGTTGTATGAAAACCTCTCAAAGAATTGATGCTTGCAGTGGGAAGAGACTGACACCAATCGAGAGCATCCCCCCCTAATGAATACCTTAAAATCTTAATCTGGACATCTTCATGCATGATATTAAGTCGATGAATAACTTCATGAAAGTCTAGTAAATGCTCAGCGGGAACCTCCCAACTTTTTTCTTGAAATTCAAGGAGGATATCTTCCCATTCATCTCTATCAGGCAGTGGATTTGGGAAACCGGCTACTTTCGAAAAGTCACATAAGGCATACTTATGAGCCGAAGTCTCTTTAATTTCAAACCAGTGGAGTCTTTAGGCATGGATTCGCCAGGTGAAATATGCGTGGCTTTTAATGTGTATGATCTTTGTTCACCATCAAAGACCATATCTGATCATCTTCGTTCTCCCAGGGAACTTCTCAAGACGAGAAAGCAATTGCTAAAAACTTTCTCGAGAAAGCTCCTCTGGGTCCGCTTCAGGTGCACCAAAGGAAGCCACAACTGAAAAAGTTGAGTGGAAATAGTGGAGTCGCCACAATGGAGTCACACCTTCAGAATCAGAGGCTCGTTGTCGTTCTACCCGGGGAAAATATTCAATTTGTCCCCGACAATGGCACCATAAATGTTAGCACCAGAAGTCACCCCTGGATTGTAGCAGGAGTAAGCCTGATACCCATCAGTTTATATGTCACTATTTGTTTATAGAGGGTGATCGAAAGAGAACAAACTCAAAAGAATATCGCTTTAACTCAGAATCCTGGATCAGGCTATGCATGAACAAGTGAGGTCCTGATTCAACTTTCGTCAGTAAATTGAATTTAAGGTGAGTAGATGGAAGACTTGGTGAGAAGATGAACGGGATTTCTATGGGCATCTGGCCTTCCAGCAACTCCGGGAATAAAAATAGGACACTGAAATATGTCGAACTGACACAGCTACAACAAAACAGTGATGGCTTGACTGGATCTTCCAATTCCAAGCATCACAATACTGTTGTAACATCTTGACTGGATCCTCCAAATCCAAGCTATTCAATGTGAGAGGGAAAGGTAACACAGGAGACTGACTAAAACTGGTGTAAATATTGTAGTGATCCAACATACATCATCCTACAACATCACGACCCTTGACTGGATCCTCCAATTCTGAGTGTCTTAATACAGTGTTTACAGAGATGGAAAGAAGCTGACTTTTATTAAACAGGAAATCTCAAATACAAATGCATAACTAGGTAAACCAGTGCTTCATCAAAACTATACAATAGGGAGCTCAACTCTACCATCGATACCCACAAAAATGGAAAACATGCCTACATATACTCAGACCAGCTCTGACTGTTTGAGACGCGATCAAGTCAAACATTCAAGGATGTATGTTGCTCAGCTTCTCTTGTCAGGCTACGCATGCAGACGTTGGGCAGAATGCCCATGCAGTCTTTTGTCGGATGTGGTCTCTGTCAGAAAGGACTAACAGTCACCTCTGTGCTTGTCCCTTCTCGACCTTCTATTTAAGGAAGGAGACGACGTTCAACCACCATCACCTACCTCAATAACTTCTTTCTTAGGATCAGGTAAGGCCCAGTCAATTCTGCACTTGGACAACGTGGCGGCCTTTCCTTGGCCACTGCTACTTTGTTGGACTGCTACGAGGGGGGACGACCTGCGAATGTGGATGAGGATCTGATGAGGAGAGCGATGGGGCCAACAATACAAAGGCGAGACGACGGGTGTTGAGGTGGAAGCACTAGGTGGTGGAGAAATGGGGGCCATGACATCGAACGAGAAGTGCCACAGGAATATAAATGGGACACAGGTGGAAGTGGCATGGAGCACAAGGGCACAAGTGTCGGGAGATGTGACAAGGGAATGAGAGAGGAAAAGTGGAGGACACATGTCACCGGGAGGCGAGGGCGGTAAGCGAAGGAGGCAACGATAAGAGGTTTTACGGGGGGGCCTTACACAAACCGCCTCATTCCAAACCCCCTACCCCCCCCATTAAAGGAAGAATGGCAAGGGGGGTCCGGAATCAATCCTCAGTCGTAGATCTAGGTGCTTCAATCCCGACCACTCAAACTTGCGCACCTAATTCTGGACCCCCCCTGTTAAAGGAAGAACGACAAGGGGGGTCTGGAATTGGACCCTGCCCATAGATCTGAGCATGAAAATCTCAACCGCTCATATCCACACCTTTTAAACAAATGTGCCCAATCACAAACTTAGGAGAAGTGGGTTTTGGCCCACTTCTCGCCATCTTTTCGCTAAAAGGTGTCGCTTCTTAGGGAAAGCATCCCCTACATGTTTCTATGATAACACATAGTACACTAAGTGAAGGTAGGAGTTAATTGTTTTAAATACTTGCTGAAATAAAATATAACGCAGAAAATAAGGTGACCACAGAGCAAGCTAACTTACCCCTAATCCTCAAAATAATGACTTAGAAATGTACAAGAGAGTGGGGTGAATATTCTTACCACCTTCTAGATGATTTGCAATGTGAATACCTTGTAAGAAGTGGCTGGAAAAGAAAAATTTCCTTGTTTTACTATTATATCACACCTTCAAAAACAGTGTAATACGTAGAAAAACAACAAGATAATGGAATTTTCTCGCCTCCCACAAGTGTAGAAATACACTATATCAATAGATATGTGGGTTTAAAGGGAAAGGTAGAAATGTACAAGTGAATATTGTGCCCTAGAGCCTTCAAATTAGATACAAAATTAATTTCCATCTGGTTGGAAATTACTTTTTAAAAAATGGGGTTCAATTCCCCCTAGGGTCAAAACCCAATATTTGCTACAAAAAATAAAATTACTTGTTGGGTTGTAGTTTCACTCTATATTGACCAAAAAATAAAGATGAAACATATAAATCAGATCTGGAATAAAATTTAAAGGGTTTAAGAAGTAGAAACTTGAAGTATGCACCCCTTTTATTACCAATAAGAGTGTAGATTTGAATATTTCCTTGGTTGTTATAATGCATATCTGCACATTGTTTCTTAAGAAATCCTTTTTATATGTGTTCAATGAACTACAAAACTCAAGGGAATATGTATCTTGGGTAGGGAAATTCCCAAGCTACAAAAACACCAAGCTCTACTAGCATATAAAAGATAAAAAATGAAATACAAAACTAGGGTATGATTTTTTTGTATTTTTGTAATAAAAGATCATTTGAAATATTTGAAATTTAATTGGTTGAAGAAATTGAGAGATTTTACCTTTAAATTTGTACCTTAAGATGTCTCTTAGTTTGAGAGATTATGACCCTACAAGCTTAAGATTGGTCTGGATGGATTTCTAGTCTATTGGGTTTGGAATCGAAGGACTATCATCCCCAGTGTTAGAAATTCAAAAAGATATGGCTTTATCCTTGGATTTTCTAGATCTCCTCTACAAGATGGTCTCCAAGACAACCAAACAACTAGGGTCAAAGTGATAGCAAACCACGTGGTTGAAGCCACTTTCAAAGAAGTTGATCTAACAACTTGGGTGTATTACACTAAGATCCCATAAAGAAAGTAAGGAGACGGAAGTCTATATTATTTATTTCATGTGACTATGTAGCCCCTCAATGGATTGATTGGTCACCTTTTGCAATTCTCCTAAGGAACCCTATCAAAGCACAATTAAAATAATTCAAGACCAAGAAAAGTGAACATCATAGTAAAAATCCACAGTGACATGAGAGAATTGAGTTCTGAAATATGACATTATGATCTCACAAAGTTTCAACAACATCAAATGAGAGGAGGGGCTAGCCTTATATAGTTTTTATTATAACAACTAGTTTCTACCTCCCTCATAAAATAATAATTGTCTTGGTTTGCTTATCCACAATTGGTTGGAGGCTAAATCATGAATAATATTTTTAATTACATAGTTCTGTTGTGAAAATGGGATAAATTCCATTTTTAGAATGCTTGACCAATTGATTCGTCCAAATGAGAGGTGTGCCCCACTAAGAGAAGAGGTCGTATGGTCCTTGAGAACACTCAATTTGGTGGAGTGAGTGAAACATTCCACTTTGGGGACAAATTCCCTTTGAAAAATGAGCTAAAATGATCATAATTTGTCCACATTGACTCTTCCTTCTTCAACGACTAGTTTGACTTGTCAAATTCATAAAGAGGAGGTTACAATTTGTCCCAGAAGTGGATGATTTGGTCTCTTGGTGGATAAAATTAATTACTTTGCTTGTGGAGAGATAATCTTTGACTTGCCAAAAATTATTCCAAGGCTAGTAGACCCCAACGTCTCATTTCTTTGGCCATTTGAATTTGGAACATGTGCCCAATTATTTTGTAGAGGAAGTGGGACGATTTTTCCTCGGTAGACAATATCTCCCTTAGTATTTCATCAATAAAAAAAATTCAGTATGGGTTTTGCTCGTTATTTTTTCTGATCGTTTTGAACCCATGTTGTATTTTTTCCTTCGAGGACCATTGCCTCAAGATCCGTGAACGGCCTCAAAATATGTGCAATGATGAAAATTTTGTGAGACTGTCATGTTGAGAAAAAAAATGATAATGCACCATGGCCAAGTGATGCCTACAAAATCAATAGAAAATGACCATGTAGGAAGGCATAGGTGTGTATGACATGGACAAGACTAGGCCCCACAAAYTGCAATCACCCCTCCATTAGACCCGTGGCTCGACACAATCATGCATTCCAATAGATCCATACCAAGGCCTCTAATCCTATCCAGGACAAGAGACATTGGGATGGCAACTAAGGAGACTGATCATGATCGGACKAAGTCTGGGAGTCCACTACAAAAATCATCCACTATGGTTTACATGGCTTTAACTTGCACCCTTGGGATTACAATGGTGTAGCTAAATGAAAAATCTAGGCTACCTCTTGGAGAGGTAACAAGTCCCTTGTTTACGGATCAAAAGTTGAGCAAAATCTAGTTGCGTCATCACTAGAATGGAAAAAATATAGACTAAATATAAAATTCCTCACAGAGATAGCCAAAAAAAAGGTATGAAATGGGAGACTAGCGATCTAAATGACTTGGAAGTGACACAAAAAATGTAAGCCTACAGCATGGAGAAGTAAATGGTGAAGTCTTGTGAGGTTTGGAGTTTAACATTCTCTTTTGTGTGGGCTTGAATTCAAAGTACTCTAATTTATGCACCATTATCAAGGAATGATGCAGGTAGAAACATTGTGGCTTCATTCCCCTGCATTGTTCGCAACATTTGGTATATTCTTGATTGTTTATGCACTTGTAATTCTCAGATTCTTCCAACATTGGTAGCCTAATCATCGCGCAAGAGCTTCTAGTTGTTGTGTTTCGTTGGCTCATGACACACTTGTTGCCTCCTTTTTGAACTTGAGGTTTCATTCTAGGAACTACTTTGAGCTTCACATCATTGTATTTACAAGCCCATATTATGTAGAATTGAAATACATAAGTATCGATTTCTTACTGAACTTAACTGTGGAGAATGAATGGATTCTATTTTTGAAACTTACGACATTCTCTAATTGAAAGAACCCAGAGGAGGAACCAAAACATTTATTAAATTTATATGATTGTTGGAGGATTCAATTCATTTCTTAAATGTCAGAAAATTGTTAGAATTTGTGTTGCAAATATCTCCAATTTCTCTTGAATTTTCCAAGTTGTCGATATGTCCAATATTTTCATAATTCTTCATTTATATTTTAGATTTTACTGCACCTCAAGTCTGGTCTAAAGTTTCCATAGTTATACACAAATTTACCCAATTTGAACTTGTAGTATACCTAGGGAGGTAATATGGGGTACCTAGGGAGGTACCCAATGGGAATGTAGCTATGTGTTATTAGTGGAAGTCATTTAATATATGGGAATGTGGTCATTCAATGTAAGGTGGACTAGGTCCACTATATTAATAAAGGCCCACTATGGTAGTT
>SNQJ01S0008006.1:175948-209514 GCA_010110895.2 Picea sitchensis | reverse complement strand
TTTATCCTTCCATAAGGATTAATATATGGTGTTACCCTACCTCAAGGGTTTTCTCTATTTCTTGTGTTCATGTTATAGTGAATGGTTTATGGTTTATTCTTGGTATTATTGAATTATATTTGCAGATCTGGTTTGGTACTTAATAGAACTGTAAACATAAATAGACTAAGATGCCTAACTTACTTTAGCACAACGAAACATAAAACTAATAATTAGATCATACATAAGTACACAAGTATTTAATGCCAAAATTTATTGTTCTTACATCCAGAACAAAAGGGCTCTTGTACTAGGGCCAATGACCCAGTTTTACATAAAAATAAGAATGCCAAAACCACTTTAAAAACTGTGCCAAAATATGTTGCACTGAGGTGGAGGGTTAGGGCATTTCTTTCCCCCTTAGACCCTCCTCTTCCTCTACAACCCCTTGCACAAGTTTGTCCCTTTCTTCGCTGCCCCAAAAATTCCATTAGGGTACTGTTGTAACATCCCTCCTAGATGTCCTCGATCTCCCTTCCAATATGACCCAAAAGTCACTCCACAGTATACTACAATAACCCTTCTTCTTTGGTTATTGGATTGTTGGTTGTAACAGCCTAAGGACAACCCTCAAGACTGTTTCTAGTGGTTGTCACAACCTCCTTAACTATGCCCAGAATTGTCTTGAAGTTGTCCAATACTGCCAACAACCTTGTTCCTTTTTTCATCACACCTGTAACTATTGTTTCTCTCTCCTGGGCCTCCAGAACAACCCTCAATTTTCCCAGAACTTGCTATACCTTGTTGTACCTTACTGTACATGTTGTTGCCACCTATAATAGACTTTTTTCCTTGATGTCCAGCCCCCGTTTTACTACTCTAACAACCTATAGCACTCAAGTAACCTCAGATCGAGGTACTTAGGTTGTTGTCCAAGCATGTGGTATCCTCAACACCATAGGATACACCCTCCAACAACCTCCCCTAAGCACTTGGGGTCACTTTCTCGAGCAGGTTGAGGATTCTCCAAGGTTGCAGCTAGATTCTCCTAGAAGGTCGATCCTTGCCTAGGCCTTATCCTGCCCTCCCTTGACTTCTAGAAGCTATGCAACCCTACTCCTCACTTGTACCTTCCCAAAAACAAGACAAAACACCAGAAACTGAGGCTAACCAACCTCCATAACTAGACCCATGGTCACCACACTTGGACTAAAATTTCCAAGATCTCCATTATGTTCAAATTTCACAATAACTTAATCTCTATTTATATAAATCCAAGGGGTGTGTCAAAAGCCTCTCCAAAGGTCAACATTAAATTATAATAATTTAATCTTCTTGTGTGGGTGTGAAGCCCCAACACAAGCCCACGAAACCCATCCTCAAAGCCCCAATCCCCCAACTCAATCTACAATGGGTTTTTCTCCAAAATAAAAGTGTGAGGTGGTGTCCATGACAATTCTCACATGTCCAACATGTAGGGAAAGTGAGAATACCTACCTGAAGCTACAAAAATAAACAATCCCTCTTAGCGAGGTATTTTCACCACACTCCATAATCACCTGGAAGTAAATCTATCTCCCATACTAGATCTATTACCACAGTTGCACTCCAATCCTCCTGACTAGATACTCCCTCGGTCATTAAAGAAAATCCTACTATCTTGCATGATCCCTCCTTCAAATACAACCTACTCCTAGAAGCCTCCTGCTCCTGGGCATCCTACCTGGCCATCTCAACCCATGACACCCTCCTGAAAATATTGGAAGATGCCTCTCTCCCATCTAGACCTGAAGGTTGGATCCCACTGAGCGGTTGACTCTTCCTCTAGGTATCCTGACTCCCTCTAGAGTTGGAGTACCTCTTAATTATGACTCCCTCTGGATCCATTGACTCCCTCTGAGTCTACACAACCTCTGAAGCTACCTGCTCCATGTCCATTTTCCCCTACACAATCCTAGGAGGTTACTCCTCCCCACTGGATCTTGAGGGATGACTCCCTCTAAACTTTGGCTCCCTCTAAGACTGTACCATTGGTGGAGCTACTTGATTCACCACTGGTGGAGCTACCTGCTTCACAACTGGTGGAGAAACCTACCCCCTCTTACCTATGTTGTTGGTGGGGCCACCTGCCCCACCACTGGTGGAGATACCTGCTCCTCCTCATCTATCTCTATGCTCCTGCTACTATGGGTTGGCCCCTCATCCTATATAGGTTTCCCTCCCTAACTCCAATAATCATCGTTGATTTGAAGCTAGATCATCTGGGCACAAACAATACATGCCCATCCATATCATCCCTAGACATCAATCGAGTCTCCTCCTGAATACAATCAGTCCATATCCAATCAAACCATGTAAACACCTCTTGTGCATAAATACCCTGCAAAAAAGGTTCCCAAGACGTAGGAAGACCTATCATTCACCAACTCAACATTCAATAAAACTTTTCCATGTCAAAAAAACAATGCATAACCCTACTTCTCAATCGTTGAGGCTAGGAACACACTCCTATAACCCATATCACATTTTCCACTTTCAACACATCCCTGATTCAATCTGGAATACCACTGCTCCATATCCCTATACTACATGTTTGGTCCTCCTACCAAGATCCTCGTACATACCTAAGTCAGACACTGTGAAGCTCACAAACAAATCCTTTGCCCTTGTCATGTGTCGATGGATCCCACTGGATTAGAACCATGAAAACCTCCAAGGAAAGCATCATGCTTCCCCAAGTTACAACCATCCAATGAACTTCTATCTAAGTCCATCATCCAAGTCACCAAAAAAAATTTGTGTTTCCACACGCTATAATTGATCCTATGTCCTCTCTCTGAATAGTCCCAAGTTGCAGTTGGATGCTCAGTCTAGTCCACTCTAGACCACCGCAACTTATCTCTTCAAGTGTCATCATTCTCTTGGTTCAAATATGTCATACATTATCTCACCTCGATAATGTACAACTTTATGGCCCAATGAAGACTCTATCTCATCAACCTACCAAAGATCCAAAGCTATCTCATCTGTGCCAAAGAACCTAAGTTGCACCCATCACAATTCACCATGACAAGTCATAATAAGTCCATCCACATGTTTGGAAATATGCCACACAACATACTATTGTGATCTAGACTCTCTGCCAATCCACCAAAATTACCAACTTGCCACACTATCGAGTTGCAAAAGTCCACAATTCCTCGTTTAGACGGTTTGTTCCATGTCTCAACCCAGAGACCATCTAACTTGTTTCTACCTCTGTAAATAACTCTGATCCAACTTCCCTTCTTAGAACCATAGCTTTGATACGATGTTAGATTTTACAACACCTTAGGTTTGGTCTAAAGTTTCAACAATTATACACAAATTTACCTAATTTGAATTGTAAACATAAACACACTGAGATGCCTAACTTACTTTAGTGCAGTGGAACATAAAACTAGCAATTAGATCATACACAAGTACACAAGTATTTAATGCCAAAATTTCTTGTTCTTACATCTAGAACAAAAGGGATATGATACCAAGGACAATGGCCCACTTTTACACAAAAACAAGAATGTCAAAACCACTTACAAAATTGTGCCTAATATGTTGCACTGAGGTGGAGAGTTAGGGCATTCCTTGCCCCCTCAGACCCTCCTCTTCCTCTGCAACTCCTTGCCCAAGTTTGGCCCTTTCTTTTCTGCTCCAAAACTACCCTTAGGGTACTATTGTAACATCCCTCCTGGTTGTCCTCAATCTCCTTTCCAATCTGACCCAAAAGTCACTCTAACATCTGCTACAATAGCCCTTCTTCTTTGGTTGTTGGATTGTTCATTGTAACAACCCAAGGACAACCCTCAAGACTGTTGCTAATGGCTATCAAAGCCTCCTTAACTCTGCCCAAAATTATCTTAAACTTTTCCAACACTTCCAACAAGCTTATTCCTTTTCTCAACACACCTATAGTTGTTGTTGCTCTCTCATGGGACTCCAAAACAACCCTCAATCTACCCCAGAACTTGCTATAATTTTATGTGCCTTATTGTACCTATTGTTTCCACCTGTAACATACTTCTATCCTTGTTTACTATCCCTATTTTTACTATTATAACAACCTACAACACTCCAGTAACCCTAGGCCAGGGTACTTAGGTTGTTGTCCAAGCCTGTGGCGACCTCAACACCCTAGGTCACACCCTCCAACAGCCTCCCTAAGAACTTGCAGTCACTTTCTCAAGTAGGTTGAGGCTTATCCAAGGTTGTGGCTAGCTTCTCTTGGAAGGTCGAGCCTTGCCTAGGCCTCGTCCTTCTCTCCCTTGACTACCAACAACTATGCAGCCCTCCTCCTCACTTGTACCTTCCCAAAAACAAGACAAAACACCAGAAACTAAGGCTAACCAATCTCCTCCATAGATAGAGATGCGGTCACCACACTTGGATTGAAATTTCCAAGTTCTCCACTATGATCAAATGTCACAATGACTTGATATATATTTATACAATTCCAAGGGGTGTGTCAAAATCCCCTCCACAAGTCAACATTAAATTAGAATAATTTAATCTTCTTGTGTGAGTGTGAAGTCCCAACAGAATCCCAGGAAAACCATCCTCAAACCCCCAAGCCCCCAGCTCTAACTACAAGGGGGTTTTTTCCAAACCAAAAGTGTGAGGTGGTTCCCATGACAATTCCCACATTCCCAACACCTAGGGCACATGAGAATACCTGCCCAAAGCTACAAAAATCAACAGTCTAATTTTATCCTTTGCCAATATTTTTTGATAATTTCCAATATTTTCCTTGATATTTCTGATAAGTTTCTTTCCAATCCTTTGGTTATATATTCCCAAAACTATATTTGCAACATTGGGTAGAAAGCAATTTTAATTTACTAGCTTGGACTATGTAGAAAAGACATAACATATTCTTGTTCATTTTCCAATTTATGGAGGGCGTTATTATACTTTTGTATATTGGCATATCTTAAGCATAAGAAATTTTTGTGAAACCTTCAATTGTTCCTCCATTTTCTCTTTTTTTCTTTTGTGAGAGTTGTTCTCTCTACTTTCATTAAGCTTCTTGTTGTTGCGTTCTTTTCTTTCATTAGCCTTATGAATAACTCATTTCATTTAGGAACTTAAAAAGTATACAGTTGGTGCTTCTTTTGTTGAATGTAAGTTTTCAATATCACACTAAGACATTTGCACAAGCAATAGTCAACTTCACCCTTTTCTCTATAATGGCCTTTTCTCTATATTAATGAGGCTTGTTTACATTAAGATTGTTAACAATACATTATATTCAAAAAACTATAAGGTATATATTTGGGGATTATATCTAAGTATTTTGTAGCCAAAGCAGGTTGGCATCTTGAAAAAGAAACAGACTTAAGATCTAACAAGAGGCCTCCTTGTAGGTTTCATGGTTTCCATAATATTTATGTTCCTAAGAAAGATTTTTTTCCAAGGTCCTAAGCAAGTTATCTAATTTGTGATTTTGGAAGATTTCAGTGTTTTAGGTTGATCAACAACGCTCTAATATGATGTTAGATAAGGTGAATTCCCTTTTCTTCAGTAGATCTTGGAACATATTACATTGCTCAAGGACATGCTTGCATTGTCTACATATCTAAAACATGGTTTAGAGATAAAGGGCCAGGATGCTCCCAAGGTAGTTTAGGTGCTTCTTGCAACATGCCACTTAATGCAAATTATTGTTTTTTTGGGAATCTATCCCAACATATAAAAATTTTAGTGGTTTATCAGTTATACATCCTAAATGTTTATTGATATATGTATTTATTCATTACTAATTACCTTATTCATTTTCAACTTTCTACCTTTTTCAGTCTGTGAACTAACCTTCTAGTAGTAGACAAAGATAGATTTTTCTCAGCATGAAATAGGATGTCCATTGAATTTTCAATCCTTAAGTGAATGATGTGCATTTCTTCACTTTAACTGTATGATAATTCAAACTTCTTTTTCATGCAACATGATATTTATCAAATAATTATCATCGTCTTTGCAATTGCATCTTTTTAGCAATATTTTAACCAAAGGTTACAGGACAACTTGTTATTTCAAATGAAAATATTCCTTGTGGATGAAAACACATGATCGTTATATGAAACTATGTTCTTGTGTTGCAATATGTTATCCCCCATTTCTAGGGGTAACTAAGGAGACGATGTCTTGAGGCCCTCAGGTTGCAGACATGGAGTACTAAGAGATAGACCAGTAGAAAAAGCCCCACATCACACCACTCATCACAATGAGATCGATGGTTGAACCATTCACCACACCATCTTGGCTCACAGAGGAAGGTAGGTATTTCTCCATGAGGTAAGGAGTCTGGTGTTGTGGTAAGTGTCATTTTAATAAATGAAGCACTTGGATATGTTGCAAAGGGTCCTTTCTTGATTTTCAAAATGTTTGCTTGGAAATTACGCTCTTTGCCTTATTTCACCTTGGTGGTTGACATTGTTGTCCTAGTAAGTGGTCACCCTCTAGGAAAGAGTTGCTACTGGTGGGTCTCCTTGATGAGTCATCGTACTACTCCCACACATACTTGTCACTTTCCATGTTTATTTTCCTTCATTTCCTCGTCTTTTAGGTTTTCGGGCCACATTGACCCAAGAAGGGCTTATACCTCATTTCATGGGAAGAAGGGGATAAAATCCGAGAGGCTTGTAGCTGTAAAACGATAAAATCCAATCGTAAACCTTCTATATGTTCGCCTAGGGATCCCAAGAACAATGAAATGTTTCTCACAAAAAATTAAGGGACCCATAAAATAATAACTAATTGAACATGTTAACCAAGGTAGAGCGTGTGTGGGCAATGTTTTTCATGCTTAGGTATAAGTCCCACACATCATCTTCAACTTGGGGAAGCACAGTGTGACTAAGGCAGAGTTAATGTGGGAAATGTTTTTCATGCTTAGATAGAAGTCCCACTTTATCTTCAACTTGGAAACACCCTAATAAATTAATTGCAAAAGAGTTTGAAAAAATCATGCATCACCGACGAAGGGCATCACACCCTCTACAAAGGAACCCATAAATGAGACAATATGAGCCCTTGTATGTCAAGAAACCCCATGCCCAAAAGTGATACCCCCATCCACCTCACACTACTCACATGACTTAGAGAGGGTCCACCTGGGAAACACTCCTTGACTTGGGGAATGACTCACCTAATAGGTCACCATGACAACCCTCCCATACCTAAATTTGGCAAGTTGCATAAGGTCTTTGAGCATTTGTTTATTTTGAGAGGGGGGATTTGATGCATATGTTTGGGTGGTTCCTTTATTATATATGGCTTACTTGACATGATGCTTGTAATTTGTGACCCTCTACAAAGGCACCCATAAATGAGACAAAATGAGCCCTTGTATGTCAAGAAACCCCATGCCCAAAAGTGATACCCCCATCCACCTCACACTACTCACATGACTTAGAGAGGGTCCACCTGGGAAACACTCCTTGACTTGGGTAATGACTCACCCAATAGGTCACCATGACAACCCTCCCATACTTGAATTTGGCAAGTTGCATAAGGTCTTTGAGCATTTGTTTATTTTGAGAGGGGAAATTTGATGCATATGTTTGGGTGGTTCCTTTATTATATATGGCTTACTTGACATGATGCTTGTGGCATGTGAGCCATTGGAGGGTGAATTTGCTTGTCTTTGCAAGGCCTTAACAGGTGGAAATCTATTTCATGGATGCACAAGGTTTTAGATGACCTTATATAAATAAAGGTCATTTCATTTCATTTTATCATATCATAACACTTGATAATTACATAAGCTTGGCTGAAATTTTCGCCCCTCTTAGGAAATCAATATCTCTCTCTCTTGGATGCTTAGCTCTTACATGTATGGTGGAATATTCTTGGTAGATAAGGGTTTTACTTGTAATATTTTGAAATTGGTAAGAAATTTATGCATAATGTTATTATTTGTTCTTGTTTCGTTGTTGTTCTTGTATAAACCCTTGGAGGAGTATAAAAGCATACACCCTCCACCAAGATCTATCATTATTGTTAGTGGATAATTTAATGCAAAGGTTGCTAGTAGGAGTAAAAGGGCTTACACCCTCCTAGATTTACCTTGTTGGGTTTTGTATGCTCTATGAAGTAAAAGGGCTTACACCCCTAGAGAAGTTGTAAACCCTAGCTCTTACAAAAAAAACTCCATAACCCAATTGATAAGGCACTTGTCTAAATTGCATTGGAGAAATAAAATCATTGCATGGGAATACGAGAATTGTTGAGATATTTTTTTTGTTCAAGTTGGAATCAATTCTATATGCTATAAGCTTGCTTGAGCCACTATGGAGTCTAGCTTAGCCTTGTAACTCTCTTGTTGTAATCAATTTAATGCTACAACCATTAGGGTTGTGACAAAAATCACTTAAACTCTTTCATTGCCCTCTGATCTACCATTGAAAATTGCTTGTGAACATAGATTATTGTTCTATTGATCAATAGTTATCATTTTGATGGTTTACTTGTTATTTTTTGTGGTTAGATTTTGTTGTCGTGGCAATTGTTTGCTACAGCCACTTGACTGTTATAATAATTTACTGATAAAACCTAAATAAACAACCCTAAATTCCATTAAAGTCTTGTTCTATTCAATGGAAGTTAAACTAGTCATTGCTAGCTTAATTTCTAGTATTTTTTACTTGAATTTTGGCAACATATTTTGCAGCCACTTGCTAGTTTACTTTGCTGATATAAATCTGACATAGTGTTGCAATTTAGGACATCAATATTTCCTTTCTGTTCCCCTTGGTTATTTGGCTTGTATCTCAATCAATTGTCTTGTTCTAGGCAGGGCTAACACTGTGGTGCAGGTACTCAACACTTAGCAACCATTCTTCAACCACAAGACCTCTTCTCCAAGCCTTTATCCATCTCCAAAACTGACCTATAGGGTTTTCATTGACCAACCTACCACTTTCCACCTCAATCCCCCTAGGGTCACCGAGATTCCCCCTAATCCGGGTGGATATTGGTGGCCACCCACCTATTCCAACTGGCTCCTCTTGACAGTTTTAGTTCAACACGTTATTTTGTACTTATTTGTAATGTGGGTTCTACACTTCCGAGGTTTTCTGTAGCCCCACACATCTTCCAGGTGGATATTGGTGGCCTCCCACCTAATCCAACTGGCTTATTTTGTATGTTTTCATGTCAGCACATCTTTTTGTACTTACAGGACTGTTTTGGGGCCCTTAACAGTGTTTTTTTGGCTCTCCACAATCAAATAGTAGACAGAGTCACAATTTGATGGCGTAATGTGTAGTTCTCTAAAATACCTTTCCAATGGGCTATCACGTGCCTAAAACGGAGGTCGTATGAAAAAGTTACGACCCTGGAAATTTGAGGTACCAACTTACCCATAGGGGCCCACATAATGTTTGGTGTTTCACCTCCTAGGGTTAGGTTTTTGGATGTCTAGGGTTTTGGAATTCATGAGTAATATCAAAAAGGTCTCTGGAGCCTCATTATAATCATTCTACTCAAATGGATGCGCGTAGCAGCCACATCTCTTCTCAGAGATAGCTACCAACATTTGAGCAAGTGTTTCCGTTCTGCAGTTTTACAGTTTCATCATATTTCATTTATTCAATAGAAGATATTGTTCACTGGATATATGTGTTTTTCTTCTTATCTTTGTGTTTATTGTATTCAATCTATTAATCAGTTCATTTTGCTCCTAAATCCAGATCATCCCCCGTGTGGTGAATTATCATCACTAAAGCAAGGGGAGTGTTTATCTAAGATGACTATGGGTAGGTACTCTCGTAATTGTCCCACTATTGTGGATTGGGTCAGACTTTTTCCAGCCTATAATCTGTGCTATAACATTTTTGCAGCATTGCCAGGAAGGATTTTGGATCATCTTTCAATCCCTAACGACACTTTGGCAAGTTATCCCAAATCCTTTTCTAGTTTTCCTAGCGACTCCACCTGAGGGAAGTTCCCTCTCTCCCCTCTTCTTTGATGAACTATCTAAGTTCATTTGGAAACTCCACAACCTAAGAACCCACCTTTCTCTAATTACCCTTTCCATCTTTTATGAGCCTTGAGCTCATCTAGTGACTCCACTGGTAAACCATGGAGGTATATGATGAGCAGCTACTGAAAAGGTGGATTGATATCCCAAGTTCGATGGTAACCCATGTTCGGTCGTTACACATGTTTTCAAGTTTGTTGAATACATTTATTGGTATCAGATAACCCAGGATGATGTTCTAATGCAATTGTTCTTTGCATCCCTGAATAAGAAACAAAGGAATTTGATCAAGCATTCTTGCATCTCAAAGGACTTAACTATCTTCATCCAAGAATTCATTACACATTGTGGATTGAAGTCCCAACAATTTGAAGATATGGTTCAAGACCTTGAGGATGCTTTTTAGGAAAGGATGTTTCCTTTGGATCCAATTGAGCATTTGAGGGTGATTTCCTTTGAAGGACATCTCTCTAGAGAGGAAGCCTACAATGACGAGAAAGACAAGATTTTTCTTTTTGATACTCCCAGGAACAATCAAATGAATCACTCTACATTAAAGATCAAACCCCTTGTGATGAAGATGCGTTAGAGGGGCATGTCCATGAAGAAGAAAAAAGAATTCTGATGAGGTGCCATGTATTGAGAATCCAGATGAGACATCGATATCCATTCTCTCGCTTGATGAAGACGAAGTTGTTCAACCTTGCTTTCCTCCTGCACATGAAGATGAAGAAGTGATTAGTCCAAATGATGTAGATGTTTTCGTGAAGAACCTCTCCGACATAGTTGGTCAACACATCGATGATTTCATGCAGATTGGAAGACGTAGATGGAATGTGGGTTACTTCATTTTTTATAGAGATCTCATTTACGACATAGAGGGTAGTTTTCATGCAAAGGGAGTTGAATTATCATCTTCAAAAATTTGGTCTTCATGTGCATATGATTCATATTCTTGACAGTCTGATGATGATATAGTCACAGATTTATTTCATTTGTTTGAGGATGACTTGTCAGCATATACTCATGATGATTTCCAATCATCTCTTGGGAGTTATGATTCATATCCTTTTAAGGATTTAGATGTGTTCTATGAATATTTTCAACCACCTTTATGCTTGGATTTTGATGGACACTAGAGTGTATCTATCTCAAAGCAACCAAAGACTAGCGTTACCAGGAAGCGTTGTTTTCATCGTGACGCTTCTTACAAGGGTGTGCAGATAAGAAGGCAACAATTTGTTAGTAGTATTGGTATTTCTTTCTCCATACATGAAGTTTTCCCTTACCTTTTATCTTCTTCTCAGGAAGTCATGCAATTTTCTTCTTATCTCTCATCTCCTCTCAGTATTCAACAAGAAGTGGGTCTTTGTGTGCATATGAAGATGAACTGTCATATAAATGTGATAGTCCTATTCAGATATGGATCAATTATGCTTGTGTCTATTCTTTCTATTAGGATTTCCTCCCTCCCACCTATCTCCATGAGTTGTTTTCTATGATTGATTACATGCTTACTTATGCTTGTGATTATTTTATGCTTGACTTATCTTTGTTGTACTACATGATTAAGCATAGGGAGAGATACCTTGATGAAATGTTGAGCAGGTGGTTGCATTGGTTGTATGACTTCACCTGACATTTTTAGGGCCTGACCTTCAAGGCCCCAGGGCCCCATGTAAGTAGGTAGGTCGTCTCGTTCCCTTGCATTTGAATTTTGCTTGCTCATGGTAGTTTAGTTGCAATCTCATTTTCACTTTTCATTTTTCTCTACCTACATACTTGCATTATTGCTTTACATCATTTTCTTTCACCATCTACATGTTAGTTTATATTTTTTGAAAGAAGTGCAAAAGTTTTTTTAAAAGATTAATTGGAATTTTGAGATTTTTATTATATGAACAAAGGATGAGCATGCCATCCTAGATGCGCAAACATGTTTGTTTGTTTTTGTGTGTGTAGGCACATGTATTACTAGGATATGTTGCAGTTCTCATGCACTCTACAATGAGCACATGTCCCCAAGTAGGAGCCACATGTTACCCCCCATTTCTAGGGGTAACTAAGGAGATGATGTCTCGAGGCCCTCAGGTTGCAGACATAGAGTACCGAGTGATAGACTAGCAGGCAGAGCCCCATATCACACCACACATCACCATGATATTGATGGCTACACCATTCACCACACCAGCTTGGCTCACATAGGACGACTGGTCTTTCTCCATGAGGTAACGAGTCTAGTGTTGTGGTAAGTGTCATTTTAATAAATGAAGCACTTGGAAATGTTACAAAGGGTCCTTTCTTGATTTTGAAAATGTTTGCTTGGAAATTATGCTCTTTGCCTTATTTCACCGTGGTGGTTGACGTTGTTGTCCTAGTAAGTGGTCACCTCTGGGGAAAGTGTTGCTACTAGGGGTCTCCTTGATGAGTCATCATACCGCTCCTGTACATACTTGTCACTTTCCATGTTTCTTTCCCTTTGTTTCCTCAAATTTTGGGTTTTCGGGCCACATTGACCCAAGAAGGGTTTGTAGCTTATTTCATGGGAAGGAAGAGCTAAAGGCCCAGAGGATTCTAGCTGAAAAAAGACAAAATCCAATCATAAACCTTCTAGATGCTCTCCTAGGGATCCCGAGAACAATGAAATGTTTCTCACAAGAACTAAGGGACCCATAAATAATAACAATTGAACATGCCAACCAAGGTAGAGAGTGTATGGGAAATGTTTTTCATACTTAGGTAGAAGTCCCACACATTGTCTTCAAATCGAGGAAGCACGGTGTAACCAAGGTAGAGTTAATGTAGGCAATGTTTTTCATGCTTAGGTAGAAGTCCCACTTTAGCTTCAACTTGGAAACACCCTAATAAATTAATGGAAAAAAGGTTTGGAAAAATCATGCATCGCAGACGAAGGGAAACACACCCTCTACAAAGGCACCCGTAAATGAGCAATATGAGCCCTTGTATGTCAAAAAACCCCATGCCCAAAAGTGATACCCCCATCCACCTCATACTACTCACATGACTTAGAGAGGTTCCAACTGGGAAACACTCCTTGACTTGGGGAATGACTCACCCAATAGGTCACCATGACAACCCTCCCATACCTGAATTTGGCAAGTTGCATAAGGTCTTTGAGCATTTGTTTATTTTGAGTGGGGGATTTGATGCATATGTTCGGGTGGTTCCTTTATTATATATGTCTTACTTGACATGATTCTTGTGACTTGTGATCCCTTGGAGGGTGAATTTGCTTGTGTTTGCAGGGCCTTGACAAGTGGAAAGCTGATTCGTGGAGGCACGAGGTCACTTGGACCTTCACTTGGGGCTTGAAGCCCACAGGATGGATGATGCACCCTTGCTTTTTGGACACCTAGGTTAGAGATGTTTCTTTTGGATGAACTTGAGGATCCCATGTAAGTGATTCACTAGCCTTCCTAGCCCCAACGACTTGCCTTTGGAGGCCATGCGTTGCACTTATGGGGTATGATGTCACATGTGGTGTTTTTGATGACTTGGCATGTTTTGGTTGAGGGAGGCCCTTGCACATGGAGACCAGGTCTTTGGAGGCCCAAAAAGTCCCTCGCACTGCTCAATGACTTACTAAAAGTGCCAAAACATCACCCTATTAGGGCATGGCGTCATCTTTTTGGGGTTAACTCTTTTGTAAAGTTAATTTTGATTTGTAAATGAGCAATTAGAGGAGATCAACCTCCCTAAATTTTGTTGTACCCTAACTAAAGTGGACAAACTTGTTTTAGGTGACCTTGTATAAATAAAGGCCATTTCATTTCATTTGGTCACATCATAACAGTTGAAAATTACATAAGCTTGGCTGAAATTTTCACCCCCTCTTGGGAAAATCACATCTTTCTCTTTGATGCTTTTATGATGGTATAACTTGTCTATTGGAGGAAACAAGTGGTGCACTATCTCTTGGATGCTTAGCTCTTGCATGTATGGTGGAATATTCTTGGAAGATAAGGGTTTTACTTGCTATCTTTTGAAATTGGTAAGGGATTTCTGCATATTGTTAGTATTTCTTCTTATTTCATTGTTGTTCTTGTATAAACCCTTGGAGGAGTATAAGGACATCCACCCTCCACCAAGATCTATCATTATTGTTAGTGGATAAGCTATTGCAAAGGTTGCTAGGAGGAGTAAAAGGGCTTACACCCTCCTAGATTTACCTTGCTAGGTTTTGCAAGCTCTAAGAAGTAAAAGGGCTTACACCCCTAGAGAAGTTGCAAACCCTAGCTCTTACAACAAGAGATTCCATAACCCAATTGATAAGGCGCTTGTCTAAATTGCATTGGAGAAATAAAAGCATTGCATGGGAATATGTGAATTGTTGAGATATTGCTTTTGTTCAAGTTGGAATCAATTATATATGCTATAAGCTTGCTTGAGCCACTAGGGCATCTAGCTTAGCCTTGTAACTCTCTTGTTGTAATCAATTTAATGATATAGCCATTAGGGTTGTGGAAAAACTCACTTAAACTTTTTCATTTCCTTCTGATCTACCATTGAAAATTGTTTGTGAACCTAGATTATTGTTCTATTGATCAATAATTATCATTTTGACGGTTTACTTGTTATTTTTTGTGGTTAGATTTTTTTGTTGTAACAATTGTTTTCTACAACCACTTGGTTGTTATAAGAATTTACTGATAATACCTAAATAAACAGCCCTAAATGCCATTAAAGTCTTGTTCTATTCAGTGGAAGCTAAACCAGTCATTACTAGCTTAGTTTCTGGTATCTTTTACTTGAACTTTGGCAACATATTTTGCAACCACTTGCTAGTTTACTTTGCTGATATAAATCTGACATACTGCTGCAATTTAGGACAACAATGTTTCCTTGCTTGTCCCCTTGGTTATTTGGCTTGTATCTCAATCAATTGTCTTGTTCTAGACAGGGCTAACATTGTGGTGCAAGTACTCAACACTTGGCAACCATTCTTCAGCCACAAAACCTCTTCTCTAAGCCTTTATTTATCTCCAAAACTAACCTACAAGGGTTTCATTGGCCATTCTACCACTTTCTACCTCAATCCCCCTAGGGTCACCAAGATTCCCACCTTGTGATGACTTATCATCACTAAAGCGAGGGAGTGTCTACCTAAAGTGACAATGGGTAGGTACTCTCGTAGTTGTTCCACTATTGTGGATTGGGTCGATATTTTTACCTACAATCTGTGCGATAATACAGTCTATGGTGAAAACCACCCAACATTGGAAATTTTAACTTTATCTAAATGTTTGGAATTTATTCATGTTGAACTCAATCCATGTATTTTTGAAGAAAAAATATTTTTGTAGGTTTTATATGGAGCTTCTAGCTTAAACAAAAAAAACTTGAATGTGGATCCGTTGGAGATCCAAATCGTTGAAAACCTAGGATTGATGCATCATCATGGGGACACCATGCAGACATGCGTACTTCATGGGTCTACTTACTATTCATTGGGCCTCTGCATGGTGGATATGGTTCGCCTCAAGTAAAATATATCTGGTCAATAAGATTCGGAAGCCAAAAGGAGAGGGACAAGTGGTGCCCTACCTTTGACATTAGGACAAACAATCATGGCAAGTATCTCTCGTCAATAAGATTAAGGAGCTAAAAGGAAGGACAAGTGACACTAGAAAACAAAGAAGTTACTTCAATTATGAGTAGTGTTAGTAAGCAAAGAAGTTACAAAAATAGAAATTATATGAGATTTTGTTTAATTCAACTATTATATATACATAATAACATTATTTTCAAAATAAAAATTCTTTATATAAAAAACATTTAATTTGCTAATTCTTATTATGAAAAATAAATCAACACGATCAAAATTGTGGACATAAATCTCTCTTTTTACAATTCTGCATGTGCTCTCATGAATCTTAGAAAATCCCCAGATAAAAAAATATTCTACTCTATTTGAATGAAATCATCTAAGACATAGTATTGTTGGTATCATCCTTAAACCTTCCTATTTATTTTTTGTGTCTTGTCATCTCACTTGTGTTCTGCCAAATTCATTTTTCATTCTTGCACTTCAGCCAAGCCTTATCTCAATTCCTTCTAAAAGGAGGCTTTCGTGAGCTTGAACCATCACCTATTTTGTTCAAGATAGTGGAGTAAGTGTTATCTCATACTTGTACTTCTTTCATATTTTTCTCCAGAGTCTTAAAGAAAAGTTTCATCTAAACTTTGTAAAATCTTATTATTTTGATTAGTACCGAGTTCAATTGTTTTTTATGCATTTTTCATTCACTTGGTAGTTGAAAGCTGCAGTAGTGCTTCTCATGTTGTCATGTCTGAAAGTCATATCATTTTTTTTTATAATATGAAACAATATGGTTGGCTATTATCTTGTTAGAATTTTTTTCTTGCTGAATTTTGAACATTGAATGCTTCTTCTCAAACATTACTGAAAACCATACATTCTATGGAAAATTGAAAAATGGATTCTAATTTATTTTTCCATTAAAGACCACTCCTATAAGTGGGATGAAGATATCTCATATTTTTGGCACCAATGGGACAGGAAACCAAAAATATAAAGGTTGGTGCACAACACAGTAGTCAACACTATAACCTAACTTGCACAATCACATCTCAGTCTCTGGTTCATCGTCCAAGTCTGACAAGGAAAAATGGCAAAACTTGAATCGTAAACTTAATTTATAAAAACAAAATCTTTCAAATCCACTAATGTAACATGATAGTATTTGCAAGACCTATAAATCTTCAGCGTCTATTTGTTATTGTACAATGTAGAAGACAACAACAATCTCTTAATTTGGAGGAGAAGGCTTTTGAAAGCGGAGAACTAAGTATGCCAAAAAACGATAGCCGATACTCATAGCAAACAGACTTAATGCCTCAGTGCTTCCTCCATCCAAGTTCAACCCATGCAGCACCGGGGATTTTCCCAAGGTGTCACAACCATGTGGACTGCAGTCATAAACCATGTCTGGAGTGTACTCAATCTTGATCAGAAGGTTGAAGCCATAGTACTGATATGATAAATATTTGAGCCAACTGATGAATTTGGGGATATTCTGTAAGAAAATAAACCAAATGATTAAATTACAATACTTTTTAATAAAAAGATTCAACCAAATGATTAAATTACAATACTTTTTAATAAAAAGATTCCCCATGCAAAAACATATTGAAAGATTCAAATAACATAATAGTGAAATATTTAATGACTAAACGGACCTGAACAAAAACGCCACCAGTAAGAACGTAAGCAATAAGAATAACTGTGGCCAAACTATTAGCTTTCTTTGCATCCATAACTAACGCACCAATGAGCAGTCCCAATCCCTACAAAGTTTTATGTTAAAATGCAAATCAAGGTGAGACAAGCAAGTTTAAACATGCAAAAATAATTATATATGGAAGCTATCTAAGCTGAAGTGAATTTCAATATGAATAAAGAAGCTACTTTATTTGGTTATGAAGTTAAAATATTCAAGTAGCTTCCTTCATCTAGGATCTACTAACCACTGTAAAGAATAACAAAAACTTCAGGTGCAAACCTCTGAGTGTTTCATACATGTGAGGTCCGATGGATTGAGCATAGAATACTGTAAGAGATTAGTTTGATGACCTCTATGAGTAAAGCACAATAAGGAGTTATGCATACCTGAGATGTGAGGACAATTAAGTATATTGCCAGAAGCCGAACAAAGAAAATGCTTGCAGGGCCTCTCATGCCAGCCATTGGAGCAAGAATTAGAATGAAAAGACTGGGCATGGCTAAATCCAGAGGCACATCTACCAAACTTCGAGCCATGAAGTAGGAACTCAGAGAATACATATCATTTGCCCTGTCCTTAGCTAGCATTGCTCTCTCTTGAGGGAATACATAAATGGCTTGAAAAAGAGGAAAAATTCCCCAGAGCATAACTATATAGAATATTAAGCCCACCTACATGAAACAACACAACACAATCGTTACATAAATAAACAAGCAACATACACTAAGTAGTAGCTAATTATAGTAGCATAAATCCGATTTAACAGACGATCTATTAATTTTCTTGATTATATATATATATATATATATATATATATATAGTCAGCAAAAGATCCGAGATTGAACGCATCTCTTTACTACATCAATTTGAAATGGAAGATGAATGTCCTTCTATTTAGAGAGATACAACTCGAGATCTCACTCAGAACAATGGGACATATTTGCAACACTACTCAAAACCACTTTCTTTATATGAAAGAATTGAAGAAGCACCACTTTCTTTATATGAAACAATTGAAAATTGAAGAAGAAAATTGAAATCTTAATGTATTTACCTGATCTCCCAATTCTGAATCAATGGAAAAGTTTGATTTAAACCACAAAAATCCAGAAACAATCGCAATAGCAATCAATTCTACAAATCGTGTCATATTCAAATATTCATGGCGTCTCTCTCGAAAATCTCGGACAGCGAGAACTTGAAATTGTGTGAGCCAAGATGCTCCAGATTGTGCACGTTTGTAATTTGATTTGTCATTGATCTCGGTGACCTCATCAGCTCTGGCCTTAGAAATGTAAGCACTTATCAAGTACTCCCTCACAGACTGCAATCATATTTGACGACCCAAAAAACCTATTAGAGTTAAATATCATAAAAATAAATTATTTACATTAGCATGTAGTTAAATATCACAAAAATAAATTATTTACATTAACATGTGCAGAAGAGTAACAGAACCATCTCAAAAACAAAATAACTTAACAAGCATTCATAAGTTTAATTTAAGATTTATTAAACATATATGAACTTAACAAGCATTCATAGGTTTAAAACAAACTATGGAAGATTGATCAGAATAGTGGTGAAAGATAGGTTTAAAACAAACTATGGCAGATTGATCAGAATAGTGGTGAAAGACAGTGGAGAGGTTCAATTATTTATAAGTTTAAAACAAACTATGGCAGATTGATCAGAATAGTGGTGAAGGACAGTGGAGAGGTTCAATTCTTTGGAAGGCTTTAGTGAAAGCATTTACATTACTAGGGAGATGGATGGAATATTTACATTACTAGGGAGATGGTTGGAGTGGAAGATTTATAAAAGGAACGCGATAAAAATGGAAGAGGATCCTTGGATGGGATGCACCTATCCATTACGACTACACTACCCGGTCAAAAGATTTAAAATATGGTTGATAAAGGAAATTATGAAACTAATAATATCTAGGGTCAAGGTCGTGCACCTATCCATTACGACTACACTACTCGGTCAAAAGATTTAAAATATGGTTGATGCAGTAAATTATGAAACTAATAATATCTAGGGTCAAGGTCGTAAAACAGATGCTCAATTGGACTTGCAAGGGGATTTAGCGGATGAATGGAGGACTATTTTTATAATTGGAAAGAAATTGAAACACACAGCTATTCAATTGAAGAAGGTGATCAAATGTGATGTCCCAATTTGGCCCTATTGGATAATTTATATTTAATATGTTTAAATGTTTCATATGGATATTTTCATTACAATGTTGTATTTAGCATCATGAGGTAGATATGTCATGGTTGCTTTAACATTTTAAATACCTGTAAATATCTTTATTAACAAAATTAATAAAATTACTAAGACTAACTGAGGTAGGAGCGCCTACAAGGTTATGATATTACAAGAGGAAAAAACTGAGGAGTATAAGGGAACTCTTGTCATTTAACTTTGTCTATAGGTCAAATTTGGAGATCGCGGGAGTGGATGAATCTATTTCCTAAACCTGACCCGTCACTTCTTACAATTTTAGAAATTTGTTTCCTGTATGGAAGCTTGTCCCCTAAATTTTTGGAACCAAACCAAATCAAAGTTGGTTTAGGACTCTATTAAACCATTTTTTCCATCATGAAAAGGGGAATTTGAATGGAAGGAGAGAGGTAATTTTGAAAGAGAAGGAAAGAGGAAAAAAGATAGTTCTTGCTAAGAAAAAAAGTTGTCATAGTATGTGATAGAACAGTCATGAAAGAAATCCATGAGAACTCGAAATAGATCCAAGAAAACTAAAAAGGAACAGTCATGAAAGAAATCCATGAGAACTCGAAATAGATCCAAGAAAACTAAAAAGTCCTTCCAAAATTGAGGGACATCAACTTGGACCTTCCCATGCACACACCTGATAGCATTAGAAGATACTTTTAAGAAATTGTTGAGCAGAGAAGGAAGACCTCCTTGTGTTGTATTGTGTTGTGTGGGGCATGTATTGTGGGTGCCCTTCTCTATCTTCAAAAGAACTTAGCAGTAAAATATTGGTTTAGTAATCTTTTTGGTCTAAAATTAAGAAAATGTACCAAAAAAACTATGTTGTCCATCTTCACCCTAATGGTTTCATAACCTAGCTAAGGGACAGCTTATTGTTAAAAGATCAAATGCAATAAAGCTTACAATTGGGTGGAAAATCGCTCTGCCTCAATCAATTGCTTGGCATTCGGTCTTCAATACGAAGATTAAGCTGGATTATGATTATGTACTTTGCCGGTGATTCACTGTTTGAATGTTGAAGAGTGCTTCTTACAAGCATATTGTTCATCTCTATCATGTGATCAATTTCATATATGTCAATTCGTTTCCTGTAGAGTGATTGGCAAGTGGAATTTGTGCATGCTATGTTCAATATATTTTGTGTCTTATCAAGCACCGTAACTTGTGCCGATCCCTGAAAAACTCGTTGTGGTTTTCCATAGAGTGTTAGTTTCCATTCAGATGGCCGTCAAATTCTCAAAGTTTATTTCGAGGGGTTATTGTAAGGATAGAGAGAATTTTATGGTTAACTGTCTGGGGAGGGAATTAGGTGTGGAGGCTATGGAATAGAAGAACATACTAATGTCGGCCCTGAGCATGGGGCTTAGCATCACCTTAGGTGTCAACCTCACCATAGGCCACTCTCAAACCTTTCAGAAATGAACGTCTATATGTTTTCTATCCATTGCCAGGAAATAATGGATCTAAGCTCAACAACCATCAACCATTTCCTAGATGGGTAATACTATAACGTTAGGTTCAATGAATTCCCTTATGGTCTCAATGAGCAGACGAAGGCTTTGTTGACAAGAATGGATTCTGTTTATTTGAAAGAAGAGCAGTTTTCCAAATACACTTGGAATCTATTTTTCCTGCAAGTCGGGCTATTTTTCTCCTAGGCTATGCAGGTTTGGTTCCGGGTGTGAATTTTGTGAGCTTTGTCTTGTAAACTTGTAAAGTGTAAATCTGGCAAGCTTGTTGCTTTCATCCCTGAACCTATTCGAGAATAATTTGGTAGGAAGTGTTCCAGGTGCTATTAGGTATTCTCCAATTCTATCTGAGCTCAAGCTATTTACCTATAATTTTATTAGTAGCTTGCCTTTGAATTTGGGCTAATTTTGTTTCCCTACAAACACTAGAATCGGTTAAGTGGCACGCTTCCACTAAATCTGCAAGAAAGAAAAGATGCAAAATTTCAATATCTTTAACAATAACTTCACTGGGTAGTTGCCTTTGAAATCTGGGACATGTTCGAGCCTTGAAAGGGTGAGAATACGCAACAATACGCTCATGGAACAAATACCTATTCACTCTGGGTCTCCCTCATGTTTATATGATCAGAGATTTATGGTATTTCAAGTAAACAAACCATATACAGATAGCTCTGAATCCTTTCAATACCTTCAATGTAGTAATGGGCATTCTCTTACTGTAATCTAGGAAATTAATTCTTTTGCAATAGGTCCTTAGAGATTTTATAGGAATTTGGATTAAGGTTCATCTTTCTTGTAGTTCTTTTTCAAAGTGCAAATACACCATTTCTAAAAATGTACTAGCTTGTTGACTAGTACAGTTTCGATACATCTTGATTTGCTAACTTGTCACCCACAAAGTGGCAGACATATAGATCTTTGTATATCATCAAAGAGCTGAATATGCTATGTTTAAAAATGAACTATACCCTAAAATGGGGAAGTTGTCAAATAGTTTGACTATTGAACTAGTATCAAAGCCCAACTTCATGAGGCTTTCTTTTGTTAGTATTGTTCGTCTTACAATGCAGATAACAACTATATGGTGAATGCTTATTATTATCCTCAATTTCAGGGATAACTAAGGAGATGATGTCTCGAGGCCCTAAGGTTGCAGACATGGAGTACCGAGAGACAGCTTGACCAACAGTGTCCACTTGCACAAATGGAAGCCCATTTCACCACCAAAGATTTTAGGTTCATCATGAGGGTATCCACCACACCATCTTGCTCCAAAAGACATTGGGTCTTGCTCCATGAGGTACAAGCCAGGTATTATGGTGAGTGTCATTTCAATATTTGAGGCATTTGAGTTTGTTGCGTTTTAAACTGCTTTTGATTATGTAACACATGCTTGGATCTTATGCTCTTTACCTTGTTTCACCTTGGTGGTTGACATTGTGCCCTAGTAAGTGGTCACTCTTAGGTATGGGTTTGCTACTGGGAGTTCCCCTTGATGAGTCATCGTACCACTCCCGACCATACTTGTCACTTTCCATACTTCATCTCCTTGTCTCCTTACCTTTTGGGATTTTCGGGAGTATTGACCCAAGAAGGGATTGTCCCTCATTTCATGGGAAGAAGGAGTTGAAGGCCCAGAGGGGAGATAGCTGGAAAAAGATAAAAGCCTAATTTAGAACCTTCCAGATGCTCACCCAAAGAGGCCTTGAGAGAAATGAAACGCTTCTCCTAAAAAATCAAAGTCCTACAAAAGCAAATTAACATTATATACTTATCCCCACTTGTTGAGGTGTGTACACCCGTGTGGTGTCCCTTTCTTTCCTTCCAGATGGCACTTTGTGTGCCACTAGCTTCAAGTGGCTTTGTGGTGCTTCCCCCCAAGCTAATCGATTCACCAATAGGGAGTGCCCAAGGTTTTGGATTACTAATTAACTAATGGCAATAAATGGGTTTGGAAAATGGATGCATTGAAAATGAAGGTGCAACACACCCTCTTCAAAGGCACCTATAAATGAGACACTACGATCCCTCGTATGTCATGAACCCCATGCCCAAAATTCTTTCTCCCATCCACATCATCTTTTCCACATGTCTTAGAGAGGGGTTTCACCCAAGAAACACTCCTTGACCTAGGGGATGATTCACCCAATAGGTCACCTTGTCAACCCTCCCATACCTAAACTTTGTAAGTTGCATAGGGCCTTTAAGCAAATGTTTAATTTGATGAGGTGGTTTTGGATGCACATGCTTAGGTGGATCTTTTATTGACTTTATTTACTCTTCATGATGCATTTGACTTGAGTTCCTTGGAGGGCGTATTCATTTGTTTTTTCAGGATCATGCTTAGTGGACAGTTTTCGAAGAACAAGCCTAGCTTGGGCTTCCATGGGGCTTGAAGCCCATAGGTTGGATGCCAAGGGCCCACACTCCGAATGATGATGACATGCCTTGGGAGGCCTAGACGACACCTAGGAGGATCTTACCCAGCCCCTACATGACAAATGACTTGCTTGGAAGGGTCAAAACGTCACACAAGGAGGGCTTGACGTCACCTAGGATTGAGGTTGTGGTGGTGGAGATGCTACTCATTGACACTTGGTCCGTTTTCATGAGAGATGACTTGAGGAGGTTATGGCGCATGAGAGGGAGGCTCTAAAATCCCCAACGACCACCATCTTCCACTCAAATGATTTTCCAAAGGAGTCAAGACGTCACCCTTTAGAGGGGTGACGTCACATTAGGGTTTCTATGTTAGAATATAGAAGATGGTGTGCTCGTTTTTCCATTGACGATACCCTCGTCACCCAACCACAGGCCGAAGCCTCCCTCCGATCACCTTAACCTTGACTGAGAATTCCTCCGGAAGCAAACCCTAGGCTAGATAGCCAAACAAATAGTAGCGCATCAATCCCCAAGGATGGCGCATCACAAAGCTGATCAGATAGTCCCAAACCCTAGCCAAGAGATATTCAAGCCAAAACCGAGAACTTGTTGTTGCTGCAACTGCACCGCATCACAAAGCCGGGACGTATAGTCCCAAAACCCTACAGCCAAGAGATATTCAAGCCAAACCTAAGAACTTCATTGTTGCCGTGAATTCCATCTAGCTCTTTCCTCCTAAACCTCCTGCATACACCAAACTCTAACCTGAAGTGGCGTACCAACCGTAGAACCGCACTCGAGATGTCGCGAAACAGAACCTACCAGATGAGTAGTAATCCTTAGTCAGTCAATTCTCCTTCTGGATAGTGTCTGCTCAAGATATTATTATTATTTCTCGTCAATTCTTCTGGAGGCTAATAGCCTAATATAAATTATCTTCTGAGCCACCTGCTTCTAGGGTTATTAGCCAACTCATTAGGTTTCTAAGCTCCAAGTCTTCTATTCTTGTCAAGTTCACACATGGGGGTAAAATTCTCGCAGAAGCTACCATAATATTAACATTCTATTATGCATTTTTAAATTTAAATTTGAAATTACTTGTGTAAAGGGGAAAAATAAGGGTTGTTGTCCCCTTATTTTGTGATTTACCCGAACTTTTGTGGACAAACTCTTGTTAGAAGTTTTAGTATAAATAGAGATCAAACTCAAATCATTTTTTCATATCTCTCCCATTGTGAGACGACTATAGTGGCTGAAATTTGTGCCCTACTTGGGCATTTTTGGTATCTCTCTCTCTTGCAAATAGTTTTTGGTATATCTCTTGATGAATGGATGAGCTAAGGTAGTGCGCACCTCTTGGAGACTCTTGTTCTTGCTTATGGATGGTTTGTCTTGGTGAAACTAGGGTTTGATCTTGCAACTTTCTTGGTTTTGGTAAGGAAAATATGCATTTCTCTTGCTTGTTTCATAATATTGTTGGTTAAAACCCTAGGAGGAGTATAAGTGCATACACCCTCCATCAAGGTCTTTTCATTTGCTAGTTTACAAGTCTTTTATTGCAAGGTATCTTGGACGAGTACAAGGGTGTACACCCTCCTTGATCTACCTTGAGTTTGGTTTACATGCCCTAGGGAGTAAGAGGGTTTACACCCTTAGGGATTTTGTTGATATAACTTGTGTTTTAAAGACTCCATTCACTCATTTTTAAAGGCACTAATATGAAGTTTGCATTGGAGAAATAAATTGTTTGCCTTGGTAAACGTGATTTAGTGAGATATTGATCTTGTTCAAATTGGAAACTTTTTGTGATGCCTTGAGGTTGCTAAAGCCTCTACGGCATCCCACTTTTCTTACTCTTCTTGGATTTATAGCTTAACAAAAGCTACATCCATTAGGGCTGCAGCAAACCCTAAACATCTTCTTGAATAACTCATGTTTCAACCATCAGAAGTTGCCAATACTTTACCCCTACCATCTACTAGTCTCAACGCATCCTTTGGGTGGATTACTTGTGATTTTTTATGGTTGATTTTTCTGCTGTAACAACTTGTTTTCTACAGCCATAAGGCTGCAAATATGTCTCTGCAATACTTGTCTATAACAGCCTTACACTAATGCTAAAGTCTTATTCTTTTATACATGAGTTGTACTAGTGTTTGCTAGCTTATCTCTTGCATTATTTACATGACTTTTAGCATCTCATCTATCAGATCTAATAATCATTTCTTTGCTGATATATATCTTTGTTGACTGCTGCAAATAGGGACACCAAGTTTAACTTGCTTGTCCACTTAACATATAGCTTGTATACTTGGTGTTTTGTGTGTCTCGGGCAGGTACTATGATCGTCTGCAGGTACTCAAACCTCTTGGCAACCATTGACCATTACCGATACTCACTTTCAAGCTATCTTCCATCTAGAAACCTGACCTATAGGGGCATCACTTCTATACTCTCACTTTCCGTCTCATTTCCCCCTAGGGTCACCTAGGATTCCCCCCTTGAGGTGATCACTTCACCTCTAAAGTGACGGGAACACCTATCTAAGGTGACTGTGGGTAGGTGTTCTTCTAGTTGTCGCCATCTTGTGGTTTGGGTCAGGCTTTGCCCAACCTACAATTTGTGCGATAACACTTATCAAAACAATACCTTCATGTTTTATAATATATATTTACATACACCATTTAGTTTTATAACTGGATTTTGTTCAACCGGATTGCAATGTTCATCTACCTACTCTTTTCATGTAGTTTTTCCAGGTGCAATCATGTTTTAACCTAATTCATATGACACAAGGATTTGAGTATCCGAGGTACATAGACACCATGAAACAAGAGACAGGCATAGATATAGACATCATAAAAAAAATATTTATTCTTGTTCGATGCTTTAACTTATGGGGATGTTGCAAGTGGTATCAGAGCCATTGGTTACACCACTAGGGGCTGTATGAGCTCAAGAGAAATAAACCAAATTGGGGTAAAGACCACAATGACCATCGTAAGCGACAACGCGTTATTGGCAAATCTCAAGACTTGTAAGAACCTCTTATCCATTTTTTTTTATTGATAGTTCCTTTGGTTGTTTTTGTGCTTAAAGATTTAAGTTGAAATGATTGTGAGATGAATAAATTCCAAAATGTTGCATGATATACTAGAACCTTGGATGTCAATGTGATGCTACCTCTCTAAACTTATATTTTTGTTTAGGAAAAATGATTTTTTATGGGCAAATGTTGTCACATTGGAATTTGGAAATAAATTTGCAGAGTTAAACCTGATTTCTTTTCAAATCAATTTGCTGGAAAATTCATTGTCCTTGTGATCAGTCTTCCTAAGCTTCACATTTACTTGGTAAAATCTATTTGGTATGGCCAAATCCTTTCCCATGTGGCAAGCAATGCTGTGTCGAATTATTTCATTACAAAGTGCTTAGGTAATGGATAGCATGGACATTAAAATCTAAGCTGCAAAAAGGTTATTGAAAGTTCTCTTGTATTGTTGTGTTGATGCATGGTTTAATAGCCCAAAAATATTTCTTGTGAGCCCACAAGAATAGTTTTAGGTAAATGTATTCATGCCCAATCTTTGGCTTGTGTCGTAATGATCCTTTTCGTTAACGAAAATTATTTGGAAACAATATCTCTACCCAACAAACAAAGTGATTTCAGTGTGGCAATCTTTGGTGAAAAGAAATGAATTGTATGGGCCAAACTCCGCCCCATTTCCTTAGGCAAAATTTTTACTTATCTTGCAGTATGGAATTGATTTCTTTCAATGGAGAAATTGATGCCCATAATGGGTGTTTCAGAATTGAACCAATGGGCTGAATAATTTGCAGGCACAAATCATTTTCCATTTCTTGTCCTTTTCCTCTAAAATTCTTGTTTTTAACAAATTGATTCGTGGAAAGTAGGTGTAGATCTGTTTTCTCTAATTGATTCCTATAGTAAATTGAAGATTGGGGAGATTTGTAGACCACAATCGTTTCAATTTGTGCATGGAATTCATAAACAATAAAATAATTTATTGGGGAAGCGCCCAGCTCTGTTTGGGCCTTTTCTTCCCTTGCTTATCGATTGAGGTAATCGTTTCATTTCGTTAAAGAATCATCAATGGAAAAGGAGAAGATACATCTTGTTGATGTATGGTTCATGCATAAGGGAGAAAAACAGCAGAAGATCTAAATTCAGTGTTAGAAGATATAACAGTCAAGAGAGTGCCCTTACACTCATTTTCTGAGATAAATTTGGAACCGAGAACAGGGCTTTCATCAGTGCAATCAATCGAGCTTCTGCAAACTGGAATAGAGAGTCCAAGCACAGTGTCTTTGTCATTGGATATAAATAACAGTAGGTCACAGGGTCATGAGTCTAATTATCTGCAAGATTGTGAGTCTAACCTTCGAGATCTGGTTAGTAGCATTTGCTAGTTCCTTCAAGAAAAGCTATGAAACAAGCTCAACAGGTATCCGACTTAACCAACTTTATTGAGAATTTTAGTTCAATTCAAAGTCAGCAATGTGATGCCATGAATATATCAGTGTCACGACTCACACATCTACATCATACATTTGGAATTGGTGAAGTTTCAGTGCCTATTGAACCATCACAGCCTCTTTAGGATGTTTATATGGCAGCAGGGTCAAGTGCTATTGCTACCACTGAAACTATTCCGGTCACATCTCAACCATCTAGAATGAGTGTAACATCAAATAGCTCACCATTTGCTACATTTAATACTCATTCTATGCAGATCACAATATTACCGTCCTCCAGATTGCTAAAGCTGAGATGCTGAGGAGAACAAAGGAAAATGAGCCAATTAAAAAAAACCGCACGAAGAAGAGTTGGGACAAATCAAAGCCAAGTTTCAGGAGGAGTTTGAAGAACTGGAAAAGAAGTATAATGTTTTACTCCAAGAAGAGAAACACTTATTTGAGCACAAGAAAAGGAATCTTGAAGCAATTTTTGTCGCAGTTGATTTAAGCCATCGTCTCGCTGAGACATTCAGATTACATGTTAGGTGAGAGAAGAATTCCACAGCGTCAGGAATGGTTGGAAAACATAGCAGAAGATGGTTCTGGAAAGTCTAACTTCAAGGATAAGAATTTATCTCCACCTGTGCAAACTGAAAAATATCCTAGTTCACCTTTTGCTTCCTGTGGCAGAATAATGGGAGTTTCCAAGTCTGATGGTGAAACATCAATGGAAAACTATCGAGGAAAATAACCAACTATGGTCCTAATAGTGCATTTATTGTTGCAGAAAAATCTCTAATAGATGAATATCATGGAAACACATATGTGCTCTTCCATAAGGAGGATCCAAATCACCTTGTCCTCAAGGTTCTGCTTATCAAATTGAGAAAAATAAGAAAAGGGAATAATGAAACAATAAAATCTACACAACAAATTTTTTATATCAGAATGAAGCCAGAGATAGCACGACTGTGCCATGTATTGCATTTTCCGGATGGACTTTAGCAAAGGAGTCACCTGTCAATGTGATCAACAATTATCACCTTGATACTAAATGGAGAAGCTTGGCACAAGCTTTTGAGATATGCTCGTGTTTAGCAGCGGCTAGTTCCTTGAACTATGAGATGGATATTGAGGCCTCAATTGAACTTGCAAAATCACAGCTAAAATTTGAGTGTACAAAAGATGAAGTCGATTTGGTGTATGGGAAACTTTCAAAAAAAAAAAAAACTCGTATTTACATAAAAGGGATGCCATCCACAACTGGTATTGGATGTACCTCACCAGCTAGAAATTTGACAAACTAGATAAATTATAGATTATGGATATTCAGACTTCAAATCATGGACGGACAATTCTCCAAGCAAGTATTGAGCAAAATGATGTTTTTCTCCAAAATGTTTGCATGTTCTGGCCATGCTTTGTGGGCATAATCTCATTGATCACTCTGTTCTTTCTGTTAACTTCTTCTTTTATCATTCCAATTTCCAAAGAACGAGAAAGCAGAGTTTTTAAACATGTAACCTGATTTAAACTCTCTATTTTAAGGGAAAAATGGTCAAAGTTCAGATTGGAGCAGAAGAGGAATGCTTAGTCCAAGCCTTAAGAGAGAAAGATGAATTTCTGTCAAAGCCCAAATTGCCACAATGTTTTTCAAGCACAATACAAATGGAAGTGGAAATATCATAGCAACTTATTCTCAGAAATTCTTACTTAGTCTGATTGACACACCTGGCCATGCGAACTTTAACTAGGAAGTATCAAATCCCTTGTTGCATGCCAGAAAGTTCTTTTGGTAATTGATACTGCATGATATGTTCAAACACAGATGGTTGCTAACTTCTATATGGCATTTGAAGCTACCCTTGCTATTATTCTAGTTATAAATAAAATCGATCGGCCTACAACTGATCCAGAGAGTGTTAAAGCTCACTTGAAGTCATTATTTGACCTTGATCCTTAAGATTTTATCTTAACCTCAGCTAAAATTGGTCAAGGTCTTCAGCATGTTCTTCCTGCTGTGATTGAACATATTCCACCCCCAAAAAGGCTAATTAGCTCACATTTATGGACTCTTTTATTAGATTCATTCTATGATGAGTACATAAGAGTTATTTTCCATGTTGCAGTTATTGAAGGTGCTCTATGAAAATAAGAAAATATGGCATCAGCTGCTACTAGATAGAGCTGTGAAATTCAATTTCCATATTAATTAGATTAAAACAAAAAACCTATTTCCGACTGAAAATTTTATGATGACATCTCATGATAACTGTATGTATATGATACAAGTGAGATGATGGATCTATCTAGGGAGGACAAATGATGGCTGTTGAAACTGAAAAGCATGGAGGGAATGCCACTGTAGTGACACTAGAACCCTATGATATGCCTTGATCGTCGTTGAGATGTTTTATGCTATGTTAGAGCAAGCTAGAGGGATGTCTTGGGTATAGGACTCTATAAGTCTTTGTACCCTTTCTATACAAGGAAATCTTGGCAAATGATGGATTTCCCAAGGGACTGTGTAGTAGGGAAGGGGATGCTTGAGCTTGGAGGGTGAGTGACCGCAAGGAAGAGGAGACTTGTATGAATCTATTGTGGGAGATTCAAGATACATGCTAGCTGGGATCATGAGTGCATTGGGAGTGTCCAAGAAATAGTGAGATGATTTCTATCCATGGCAGCCATATGGAGCGCAAATACACATTCATACAGATAAGTATTGAAATGAATTACATACTTTATCTTGTGTTATGAATATATATGCTTTAGTTATGAACTTAAAATTGACAGATTGGAATTCATATCAATGAAATACTTAATGATTAGAAACGGCTATCATATGGATGCTTACATTGATGATTGTTGTATGCATATGCTGGAATGCCAAAGTTTGTAGGTGTACCAAGATAATGAAGCGGATGACATTGCAAATATAGTTGAAGAATGAAGAAATGAACATTGTTGGAACACCAAGGACTATGTTATTCCAAGTGGGAGGGGATGCAATGTCCTAGTTTGACTCTATTGGATAATTTATATTTAAAACGTTTAAATGCTTTGCATGGATATTTTTATTACCATGTTGTATTCAGCACCATGAGGTAGATATGCCATAGTGCCTTGAACATTTTGAATACTTGTAAATATCTTTATTTGACAAAATTAATAAAATGACTAGGACTAACTAAGACACATTTTGAATACTTGTAAATATCGTTATTTGAAAAAATTAATAAAATGACTACGACTAACTAAGGCAGGAGCGCCTACAGGGGCTATGATACCACAAGAGGGGAAATGATGCGGATTTAGGAGCAAAACGAACTAATTAACAGACTGAATACAATAAACACAAAGATATGAAGAACACACAGATATCCAATGAACACTATCTTCTATTGAATAAATGAAATAGGTTGAAATTGTAAAACTGCAGAAATGAAACACTTACTCGAATGGTGATAGCTATCTCTGAGAAGAGATGTGGCTACTACGTGCATCCATCTGAGCAGAATGATTACAATGAGGCTCTAGAGGCCTTTTTGATATTACTCATGAATGCCAAAACCCTAGACATCCAAAAACCTAACCCTAGGAGGTGAAATGCCAAAAGTCATGTGGGCCCCTATGGGTAAGTTGGTACCTCAACTTCCCGGGGTCGTAACTTTTGCATACGACCTCTGTTTTAGGCGCGTGATAGCCCGTTGGAAAGGTTTTTCAGAGAACTACACATTACGATGTCAATCTCTGACTCTGTCTATAATTTGACTGTGGCGAGCCAAAAAAACACTGTTTAGGGCTCCAAAATGGCCCTGAAAGTACAACAAGATGTGCTGACATGAAAACATACAAAATAAGCCAGTTGGATTAGGTGAGAAGCCACCAGTATCCACCTAGAGGATGTGTAGGGCTTCAAACAGCCCCAGAAGTGTAGAACCCACAATTACAAAGAAGTACAGAAGAACATGTTGAACTAAAAGGGACAAGAGGAGCCAGTTGGAATAGGTGGGTGGCCACCAATATCCACATGGATCAATCCTCCCCCCTTAGGAAGCAATGGTCTCCGTTGCGTTGAGTTCCCCCATCAGGTGAGGAAACTTCTGCTGGATTTGGCCCCGGGTGAGCCACTTGCCTTGGTGTAGGAGTTGCCCTGCCTTGACAACCCGATAAAGTTGGATCCTCTGCTGGCGAGTGCCCTTGACCTGTGTGTCCACTATCTTATCAGTGGATGCTTGTTCCATGCAGTCAGGGTTGAGCTCTGTTGATGTCAGTTGTTTTGCGATCTCTAAGGTGTATAATAATGGTGGAAAATATGGCTAAAGGAGGTCCACATTGAACAATAGGTGCAGGCCAAGGAAGGGTGGAGTGTTGAGCTCAAAAGCATTGCTACCCACAACCTTGGTGATAGTGTAAGGCCCATAGCGAAGTGTGCGGAGCTTCTGATGGGGCCATGTGAGACGCTCCTTCTGCAAATGTAACCAAACTTTGTCGCCAACCTGAAACTCGTGCGGTACCCTGTGTTGATCATGGCGCTGCTTGTACTTAGCATTGGATTTCTGCAAAATCTCCTGGACCTGTTGGCAAATGTGTTGAATCTGCTCAATGAATTTGGTGGCTTTGTCGGTCTCGAACTGAACATGGGAAGAGTCTGTCTGTGTGGTGGCAAGAGGTAGTGCAACATCAATGGGACCCAAGGGTTGGAATCCCAGCCCCACCTGAAATGGGCTATGGCCGGTGGAGCTATGGAGAGCCCTGTTGTAACTGTGTTGAACATAGGGGAGACTCTTATCCCATGTACGTGGATGCTTAGAGTTGTACATGCGCAGGATGTGCACAATGATTCGATTGACAAACTCTGTTTGGCCATCTGTTTGGGGGTGGAAAGAAGTGGATTTAGTGAGTTTGGTGTCCAATAGTGACCAGAGACTCGACCAAAATGTGTTGAGGAACCTGTTGTTCCGGTCGAAGATGATGGTCTGTGGTATCCCAAAATGGACCCACACTCGTTCGAAAAAGAGCTTGGCCGTATCTGCTGCTGTGATATTTTTCTTGCAGGCTGTGAGGATGGCCATCTTCGAAAATCGATCAACGACCACAAAGATGCAGTCATTGCCTTGCTTGGTGGACGAAAGGCCAGACATGTAATCCATTGAGATGGATTCCCAAGGCTTCTCAAGAGTAGGAAGAGGGGTGTATAAGCCTTGCTTCTTGATGGCTGGCTTGGCAATGGCACATGCAGTGCAAGATATGATATACTTGTTGATGTCCTATCGAAGTTTTGGCCAATAAAAATGTTTCTGAAGAATGACCACAGTTTTCTCCACGCCAAAATGTCTTGCCATCTGACCGTAGTGGGCTTCCCAAATCAGCTTTGCACGCTCGCTCGTAGGAACATAGAGATGGCCCAGATAGCATAATAGTTTGTCCTGAATGTGAAAATCGGTGACAGTCGTGCATGTGTTGAAATTCTGAGGTCCTATGAGGCTGCCATCTAAGGTCTGTCCTTGACCTTAGGATGGCTCTAAGTTTCAACTGTATGGCTGTCTTCTTTTGCTGTTTTAGGACAGCAAACAGTCATCCCACTTTTTGCTCAATGTTTAATAGGTTAAGTGCTCTTTTAAGGTGCCCTTGCAAGTGTTTTCTTGTCTCAATGTTAGCACATGCAATATAACTTAAAACACATAACACTACCTCTAGATCTTGAACTTTAAAATGCTGATCTAC
>SNQJ01S0008006.1:132218-175938 GCA_010110895.2 Picea sitchensis | reverse complement strand
GAGTGCAGCCACGGGAGGTCGACTGAGGCAATCAATGACATGATTTGAGATCCCTGTCTTATACTTGATGTTGAGATGGAACTGTTGCAGGTAGGTGGATCACTTCTAATGGCAGTCGTTCTGCAATTTCCCCTATGTCTGTATGAACTGTAGAGGCTTGTGATCGGTGTGGATGATCGTCTCCTTTCCCAAAATGTAATGTTTCCATTGATGACAGGCTTGTACAATGGAACACATTTCCTTGTCATAGGTGGGGTATTTCCGGACAGTATTTGAGAGTGTCTCACTATGGTATGCCACCAGATGACCGGGTTGATTGACAACTGTGCCTACAGCATAGTCAGATGCATCAGTCTCAATCTCGAACGGTTGTTGCGGATCGGGCAAGTAGGGTATTGAAGCTGAGCACAAGCGATGCTTCAGATCATCGAATGCTCGTTGTTGTTCCTTCTCCCACACGAACTTTTCCCTACCACTGCCCTTGGTCACCTGGCTGAGGGCCCATGCAATATGGGAGAATCCCAACACAAACCGTCGGTAAAAGTTGGCCAATTCCAAGAAGCTCCGAAGCTCAGTTAGTGTGGTCGGGGTTGGCCAGTCACGGATGACTTGGATCTTAGTTGGATCAACATGTACCCCACGCTCATCAATAATATAACCCAACTGTTGGACCCTATTCATGCCAAAAGAGCATTTTTCCAAGTTGGCATATAGCTTGTGTTGCCGCAAAGTGCTCAAAACATGTTGAATATGCCGCATGTGCTCCTCCCAAGTTCTGCTGAATATGAGGATGTCATCCAAATATACCACCACAAATGAGTTGGTGAAGGGTCTCAATACATCATCCATCAACCTCATGAAAGTGGTTGGTGCATTTGTTAAGCCAAAGGGCATGACCAACCATTCAAAGAGACCTTCTTTAGATTTGAAGGTTGTCTTTCATGCATCAGTTGGTTTGATGGGAACCTAGTGGTAGCCAGACTTTAGGTCAATCTTGTTGAAGAACTTTGCCCGCTTGAGTTGTTCAAGAAAGTCATCAATTCTAGGAATTGGGTACCGGTTCCTAACTGTGATTTTGTTTAAGGCTCTGTAATCAATGCAGAGTCACCAAGTCTCATCCTTCTTCTGCACCAGTACAATCGGGCTTCCGCAAGGGGAGGAGTTGGGTCTGATGTGCCCCTTTTGAAGAAGCACTTGGATCTGACGCCTGGTTTCCTCATTTTCCATCAGCGAGCGACGATAGACTAGTCCATTAGGTAGAGGTGCACTGGGGGTCAAATCAATTGGATGCTTGACTTGGCAGAGCATCGATACCATGGTGGGTGAGGAGAAGATGTCTCTATATTCTTCCATGATCCCGTCCACTTCCTTCTGCAGCAAAGAGAGGCTTTGTGTAGAGGTCACGAATGTGGCGGCGACCTTCTGCTTGCTGTGAGCACGGATCACAAAGAAGACGAACTTCCCAGTCTGTGAATTGACCTTACTGCATTGCTTAGCAGAGATTAAAGAAATAGCGGTAGGCGGTGCTACCTCTGGTATCCTATACAATTGTCTACCCAAAGTAATAATAACATTGTTGGGTCTAGACTCATACACAACATGACGCTTCCACAAATATGGTTGTCCTAAAAGAACATCAAAAACTTCAAGGGGAGAAATATCACACAATACCTAATCTTTGAAAGGCTTGATGTCGTAGGGCAAACAACACTGTTGGCTAACTCGGAGATCTCTTCCTTGGCAAAGCCAGCCGATGGTGTAGGGTTGCGGGTGCAGTGTCGTTGGTAAGTCCAACCGCTTAACGACCTCTGTTGAAATCAGGTTCTTCTGACTGTCGCTATTGACAATGAAATGAAGTGGAGCCCCCTTTACCCACATCTGTGAGTGAAAGAGGTGTTCCCTTCCTCTGGTTCTTCTAGTTTGCTTGGTCGGACTTTGGTGGTAGCAACAGTGGCACTGGGTTTAGCATCGATAATCCGCTTCCCTCCTTTGGGATTTGATTCGAAATCATAATCGGCCTCTGACTTGGAAGCCTTCAGCTTGGCCATGAGTGAATTCTTGGAGTGACATTCTTCAGTGTTGTACCAAGGGATTTTATGGTACTCACATCATTTTCCCGTGTCCTTCTTCATCTTCTCATTTCCCTTCTTGTGTTGTGGCTTGGACTGGTTGTCTTGAGAGTGGCCATCTTTGCTCTGTCCCTTGCTGTGTGGCTTGGGGTCACCTTTGCCCTGCTTCGGCTGTGACGAGTTTGCAGATCCAAACTCTCGCCTATTCGGCTTAAATTTCTGCTCGATCTTGACAATGTATCTATAAGCCGTACCCATTGAGGTGATGTCCAGAAACTCCATTTCTGTTTGAATGTATCTATGGAAACAACCGTGATATTTGAGCACCAAATGTCGCTCAGAGTCTGTGATACCCAATTTGGTGCGCACGATATAGAAAACATTGGTGAAATCTGGTACTGTCTGGTCCCTTTCTTGACGCAGGGAGGTTCATCTGGTGTACTGGTCCTCGTAGTTTCCAACAGGGTAGTATTGTTCTTTAATGGCATCCCGGAAGGAATCCCATATAGGGGCAACCACAAATATTGCAAATTCCTCTATGGACCTTTGCTCAGAGTAAGTGCCCCACTAGTCCTTAACATGGGGGACAACCTTGAGGAGTGAAAAAGTAACATTTTCCCTATCGTAAAAATTGTGGACCGAAAAATACCCTTTGAGCAGATTCAACCATTTATCTACAGCATCCGCATCTATCAGTCCTTCAAATAATGGAATATCAAAATTTACCTGTACCTTGAAGGAGGTTGCATGGCCGCTTGATGAAGATGCTTCTCCTATGGATAGCCGCCGAAGGATCTCCGCAAAGTTGTCCATCATTTCGTTCCTTTGTCATGCAAGGGCTTCCTCGAGCAACATTTTAAAAGGATCTCCTACTCCATCATCTTTCTTTTCGTCTCCCATGGGTTGTTGTCGGGCTTAATGCGACCGATCTTGCAACGGATCGATTGGTTCGAGTCCCAACTTCTTGTACCCAGATCTTGTCGAGGACATGCACGAAGAAAAACAAATGAAGAGCAGACCGCTCTGATACTACTGATCTGGATTTAGGAGTGGAACGAACTGATTAACAGACTGAATACAATAAACACAGAGATATGAAGAACACACAAATATCCAGTGAACACTATCTTCTATTGAATAAATAAAATAGGCTGAAATTGTAAAACTGCAGAACTGAAACACTTACTCGAATGGTGGTAGCTATCTCTGAGAAGAGATGTGGCTGCTATGCGCATCCGTCTGAGCAGAATGATTACAATGAGGCTCCAGAGGCCTTTTTGATATTACTCATGAATGCCAAAACCCTAGACATCCAAAAACCTAACCCTAGGAGGTGAAACGCCAAAAGTCATGTGGGCCCCTATGGGTAAGTTGGTACCTCAACTTCYTGAGGTCGTAAATTTTGCATACGACCTTCGTTTTAGGCATGTGATAGCCCGTTGGAAAGGTCATTCAAAAAACTACACATTACGGCATTAAACTTTGAAACCATCAACAATTTGACTGTGACGAGCCAAAAAAACACTATTAGGGCTCCAAAATGGCCCTAAAAGTATATCAAGATGTGCTGACATGAAAACATACAATATAATCCAGTTGGATTAGGTGAGAGGCCACCAATATCCACCTAGAAGATGTGTAGGGCTTCAGACAACCCCAGAAGTGTAGAACCCACAATTACAAAAAAGTACATAAGAACGTGTTGAACTAAAACGGACAAGAGGAGCTAGTTGGAATAGGTGGGTGGCCACCAATATCCACTTGGATCGGGAAAGGTGAGGGGGTCTAAGGGAACTCTTGACATTTAATTTTTCCTATAGTCCAAATTTGGAGATCATAGGAGTGGATGAAACCATTTCCTAAACCCGAGCCATCACTTCCTACAATCTTGGAAACATGTCCCCTATATTCTTGGAAGCGTGTCTCCTACATTCTTGGAACCAAATCAAAGTTGGCTTGGGACTCTTATAAACCATTTTTTGCACTCATGAAAAGGGGAATTCAAATGAGAAGAGGTAATTTTTGAAAGAGAAAGGAATAGGGAAAAAGAGAGTTCTTGTTGAGAAAAGAAGTTTCCATAGTATGTGATAGAGCAGCCATGAAAGGAAGCCATGAGGATCCGAAACTAAGCCAAGAAAACCAAGATGTCCTATTGGAGTTGAGGGACATCAGCCTAGACCTTTCTATTCACACTATATAGCACTAGAGGGAGGATACTTCTAAGGGACTATTGAGCAAAGAAGGAAGTCCTCCTTGTGTTGTGTGAGGCATGTATTGTGGGTGCCAAGAGCTGCACTATCTTCAAAAAACTAAGCAGTGAAATACTAGATTAGTAATATTCTTGCTCTGAGATTGAGAAAATGGCCTAAGGAAACTGCATTGTCCATCTTCATCATGGTGGTATCATAGCCTAGCTAGGGGGTGGCTTGTTGTAGAAAGATCAAGTGCAACAAAGCCTACGGTTGGGAAGAAAACCGCTCTGCCTCAATCATTTGCTTGGCATTCAATCTTCAATACAGATAAGTTCCTCTTTCTGCTTATTAAGTTGGATTACAATTATGTACTTTGTTGGTGCTTCATTGTTTGAATGGTGAAGAGTGCTTCCTACAAGCATACTATTCGTTTGTATCATGTGATTTATTTTATAAATCTCAATTTGTTTCTTGTAGAGTGATCAACAAGTGGGATCTGTGCATGCTCTGTTAAATATATTTCAGTGTCTTATCGGCCACCATAACTTGTGTCAATCCCTGAAAACTCGTTATGGATTTTCCTAGAGCATTAGTTTCCATTCAAACAGTCGTCAAATTCTCAAAGTTTATTTCGAGGAGTTATTGTAAGGATAGAGAGAATTTTATGGTTAACTGCACTGGGAGAAAGTTAGGTGTGGAGGCTATGCAATTCAATTTGAGGTCGTAGATATTATGCATAAAAAAAAAACCTAAACCATATAAGATGGAGTAGAAGAATGTATTAATGTTGTTGAGAATTATAGCTCAGACAGGAACTTCCGTACGAGTTCCATGTGGACGTACAAGAAGTAGTTCGAGTTATTTTAGAAAAGTAATTTTTGAAAATAATTCTACTCTCAAAAAGTAAATTCTATTTTGCAATTCACTTTAGTTAAAAAGTGAAAGTCTTATTTTTAGCAGTTGAGTCTAAAAAGTGTATTTCATGCATGCATGACTTAGACTAGGACTAATCACATAAATAGATTAGGGTTTTGGTCTTGGCTAAAAACAATAAAGACAGGTCAAGATAGAGAGTTTAGACACTTGAACACATGAACAGTTGAGCGGATTGAGCGACTAATAAGGAGGGAAAGCAGGAAGCAAGCAGTCTCGCACAGTTCCATACAGTTGTATGGAAATCCGTACAGTCGTACATACAAGATTGTATGGATCCATACAGTCATACAAACAAAACTATGACATTGTTCGTGTTGTCCGTATGGACATGCCGTACAACCGTATAGTAGACCGTACTCTCCCAACATGTTGTTTCACACAGTTCAGAGTGTTTTTTGGGTATCCATCTAGTGTTGTTTCTGGGCAGTGTGTGGAAGTTTCCTTGTAAGTTTTTCAAAGGAATGAAAAGCTAGTTTAGAAGGAGTAATTACCTATGTTGCATGGAATTAATTTTTATGCTTCTGCTATTTGATTTCCAGCTATTATGTGATTAATGCTATGGTCTGAAATTTATTTCTACAATAATTAAATTCAGCAATAATCTACTTGTTTGATTGAGAACACAAGGACTTTAGTCTCCTAGGGTTTGGTAATTTTTAGATGGTATTGGAGCTTATTTCTTTGATTGAGATTCTCTAGTTTGCAACGGTAAATCAACTACACGGAAGAGGGACCAATAGTGAGAGGGTTTCAAAGTTTTATTTTCAGATTGGGAGTTTGTACAATAGATCTCAGAGATGGAAGCAACGTGCTTCAAGTTTGAGGACAGATTGGATGGTGCCTCGAAGTTCTTATCATGGAAGGTGAGGGTTACACTCTTATTAAAGAGAATGATCTTTGGGATATTATCAAGAACATTGTGACTCTGCCTACATATCCACAACAGTTGGTAGCTCACAACAAGAGGGAAGTGAAGGCTAAGTGGGTGATCTTGAATGCCATAAAGGATCATATGATCCCTCATGTATCAAAGAAGAAGACAGTAAAGGAGATGTTTGATGCCCTAGTCTCTACTAGAGTCAAAACATAAACATGAAGATGGTATTGCAGAATGAACTCAAATCTATAGTGATGACCATATCAAACACAATCACTCGTTACCTTATGAAGATCACACAGATTCATGATCAACTTGCAGCAGCTGGGGAGAAGGTTGAAGATCCAGGAGGAGACTCGGATGGAGTCAAATGTCGAAAAGGAGGATGGTGAAGAGGACCTAGCTCTATTCGGTCAATCAAATAAGGGTGGAGGTAAAGGAGCAAGCAAGGGTAAGGGAAAGAGTGAGGAGTCAACCTCAAAGGCAAGAAAGAAAGACTTGAGTACAATCAAGTGCTTCAGTTGTCATAAGTATGGTCATTATGCATCATCCAAAGAAGAAGGGTAATGGGGAGCAACAACAGAAGTAGGTAACAACCTCTGTAGAAACTCAGATGAACGAGTTTGCTGCCAAATTTGAGGAGGATTTCTTGTTGGTATCTTTCCTTTCTACTAACACGATTTTGAGTAGTGCATGGTATGTGGACAGTGGGGCATCTCAACATATGACATCAACCTAACAGTTGTTTTCTAGTCTGAAGAAGCAGGACTCAGGAGTACGAGTTGATCTCGATGATGATGCCAAGCACCCAGTAGCAGGAGCTGGTACTATTCCTTTCCAACTCGAGTTAGGTAATTCTTTAGAGTTTAACAATGTCTTATTTATACCAGGTCTCAAGAAGAGCATGCTTTCAATTTCGATTATGGAGGATAAGGGCTCTACAGTGGAGCTCAACAACCAACAAGTCCTCATCAGACCGAAGGAATCTAGCCTGGATACAGCTCAACTAATAGGGATCAGAGAAGGTAATTTGTACAGGTTGCAAGGTGAACCTGTTCGAGCCCTGGTGCATAACAGTGATAGCTTGTGTGAGTTGTGGCACAAGAGGATGGGGCACCTACACCACAAGATGTTTCCTATTCTGAGGGAGATAGTCATAGGTCTTCAATAGTTCAATATTTAACAACATGGTGTATGCAAAGGGTGCACACTTGATAAGCATGCCAAGGCTACTTTCCCAAGCAAAAAGCATAGGTCTAAGGAGATTCAAGACCTAATGACAGAGGATGAGGAGCAAGAATCTTTGAATGTTGAACCGGGGTCACCTGTGATTTCCAAGGCAATACAATAGCCTTCAAGTAAACAGGGGGAGACAAGAGCCCCTTCCACTTTTGTCAGGAGACCTCGATGGTTCACTCAAACATTGAGGGATGCTCAAGAGAAAGTTGAGACTCCTAAGAGCACATTCAAGGAGAGTAGATCTTCGAAGAAGTTTCAAAACTATATGGCATTGATGAGCAACATTCTAGATTTTGAGCCTTTTAGTTTTTTAGCAAGCAACACACCAGTAGGTATGGCAGGATGCCATGGTGGAGGAGTACACCTCCATCACGAAGAAAGATGTTTGGGACATAGTTCCAAGATCCGAGGAAAAGTCATTTGTGAGTTCCATGTGGCTCTGCAAGATCAAGCATGCTACAAATGGCACCATTGAGAAGTTCAAAGCGAGGTTTGTAGGGAGAGAGTTCTCCCAGAGGGAGTGGACTATGAGGAGACCTTTTCTCTAGTCACCAGGTCCAAAGAGAAACCTCGGGGGTTTGAATTAAGTGGGAAGGAGTTCCATGTTTCTTTTTCAGTGAACACCTTGAGTCAGTTCATAGTGGAGCCAAGGAAGGAGCATTGGGTAGCAGCAAAACATGTGCTAAGTATTTGAGAGGCATAGCAAAGTATGGTTTGAGATACCTTGGAGATGGTGAAGTGAAGTTGCAAGGGTATACAGACTCAAATTCAGCAAGTAGTACAACAAACAGGAAGAGCACCTTAGGGTGCTTCTTTAGCTTGGGATCAACAACAATAACCTAGTTCAACAACAAACAAACTTTCTTGGCACTTAGCTCACCAAAGAGCAAAAATCATTTCTTATGAGATAGGATTTAGATGGGAGCAGTAAAGCTCATGTATATTCCCATGTATCAACAGGTAGTTGATATTCTAACCAAGCCCTTGGCAAAAGGGAACTTTGAGGCATTAAGAGACAAACTTGGATTGGTGCAGAATTCCTTCCTTGCTAAGAGGGAGTGTTGAGAATTATAGTTCGAACAGGAACTTCTGCACAAGTTTCGTGTGAACATGCAAGAAGTAGTTCAAGATATTTTTGAAAAGTAATTCTATTTTCAAAAAGTAAATTCTATTTTGCAATTTACCTTAGTTAAAAAGTGTAAGTCTTATTTTTAACAATTAAGTCGAAAAAGTGTATTTCATGCATGCATGACTTAGACTAGGACTAATCTCAGAAATAAATTAGGGTTTTTGTCTTAGCTAAAAACAATAAATACAAGCCAAGATAGAGAGTTCAGACACTTTAACACATGAACAGTTGAGCAGGTTGAGTGACTAATAAGGAGGGAGAGCAAGTATCTAGGAAAGAGGCATTTCTAGGCAGCAAGAAGTCCTGCACAATTCCATACAATGATATAAAAGTCCATACAGTCATACGGACAGGATCGTACAGATCAGTACAATCATATGAACAAAACCATGCCGATGTCTGTGGAGTCTGTACAGACATGCCATACAATCATACAACAAATTGTACTCTCCCAACAGGTTATTCCGCTCAATCCAGGGTGGTTTTTTGGTATCTGTGTAGTGTTGTTTTTGCGCGGCTTGTGGAGGTTTCCTTGTAATTTTTTTGAAGGAATAAAAAACTAGTTTCAAAGGAGTAATTACCTGTGTTGTGTGAAATTAATTTTTATGCTTCCTCTATTTGATTTCCAATTTTTGTGTGATTAATGCTATGGTCTGAAATTTATTTCTACAATAATTAAATTCAACAATCTACTTGTTTGATTGAGATCATAAGGACTTTAGGCACCTAGGGCTTGGGAATTTCCACAAATGTCAGTCCTAAGCATGGGGTTTGACATTATCTTAGGTGTCAACCTCACCACAGGCCGCTCTCAAACCTTTCACAAATGGACATCTCTTTGTTTTCCATCAATTGCCAGAAATAATGGAGCTCGAGCTCAACAACCATGTCCTAGATGGGTAATACTATAATGTTACCTTCAATGAATTCCCTTATGGTCTCAATGAGGGAATGAAGGATTTGTTGACAAGAATGAATTTTGTCTATTTGAAAGAAAATCAGTTTTTCAAATACACTTGGAATCTATTATGCCTACATGTCCGACTATTTTGCTCTTAGGATACGCAGGTTTGGTTCTAGGTGCAAATTTTGTGAGCTTTGTCTTGTAAAGTGTAAATCTGGCAAGCTTGTTTCTTTCTTTTCTAAACCTATTCAAGAATAATTTGGTAGGAAACGTTCCAAGGGCTATTGAGTATTCTCCAATTCTATCTGAGCTTAAGCTATTTACCAATAATTTTATCAGTAGCTTGCCTTTGAATGAGCTAATTTTTTTGACCTACAAACACTAGAATCAGTTGAGTGGCATACTTCCACTAAATCTTTGCAAGCAAGGAAAGCTGCAAAGTTTTAATACTTTTAACAATAACTTCACTGGGTAAATGCCTTTGAAATCTAGCACATATTCGAGCCTTGAAAGGGTGAGAATATGCAACAATAAGCTCATGGGACAAATACCCATTTCACTCTGTGGTCTCCCTCATGTTTATATGCTCAGAGCTTTATGGTATTTCAAGTAAACAAACTAGATACGGCTAGCTCTGAATCCTTTCAATGCAGTAATGGGCATTCTCTTACTGTAATCTAGGAAATGAATTCTTTTGCAGTAGGTCCTCACAGATTTTATAGGAATTTCGATTAAGGTTATCTTTCTTGTAGTTGTTTTGCAAAGTGCAAATACACCATTTCTAAAAATGTACTAGCTTGTTGACTATTACAATCTCTACACATCTTGGTTTGCTAACTTGTTGCCCGCAAAGTGGTAGGCATATAGTTGTCCCGATCTCTTGGGTTCTATTTCTTCACTTTGTATATCATCAAAGAGCTGAATATGCTATGTTTAAAAATGAACTATACCCTAAAATGGGAAAGTTGTCAAATAGTTTGACTATTGGACTAGTATCAAAGGCTGGCTTCATCAAGCTTTCTAATATTAATATTATTTGTCTTGCAGTATAGATAACAACCATGTGGTGAATGCTTATCAAAACAATGCCTTTATGTTTTATAATATATATTTACATACACCATTTAGTTTTATGACTGGATTTTGTTCGACCAAATGGCAATGTTCATCTACCTACTCTCTTCGTGTAGTTTATCTAGGTGCAGTCATGTTTTAACCTAAGTCACATGAGAAAGGGATTTGGGTATAGGTACATAGACATTGTGAAACAAGAGACATATATAGATATAGACATCATAAAAAATTATTTATTCTTATCCGATGCTTTACCTTATGGGGATGTTACATAAATTATTTGGTCTGAGAATAAAGGATCAAAGTTGGGTATGAGGTGAGGTTGGGATGTTACATAAATTATTTGGTCTGAGAATAAAGGATCAAAGTTGGGTATGAGATGAGGTTGAAAGATGAAGTAGGAGAAAAGAAATGGTGGTGGGAGAAAATTTGGAAGTTGAATTATAAAAAAAAAATCTTTTTTTTAGTTGGCCTTATCAAACTAAGTATTTATATAAAATAATTGCAAAAGAAAGTTATGGCATGATCTAGGTAGGTAGGCGTATTATGTGCAAGATGAATGATGAATCAATATAGCATTTCTTTGCACAATATCCACATTCAAAAGAAATATAGTTGAGAGAAATAAAATGTTAAAGGTAAATGAGAAATGGGCAGGAGACAGTATTTATGATTGTTTAAAGGTTGATACGAAGACAAATCTATTATGAAGCATAAATCATTACCCTACACAATAGTGTGTACTATTTAAGACGCTAGAAATGAAAATTTATTTCAAGGCAAAGACCTTTTGTCAATTCAGATATGTTACATGATCAGTTATGTTTATAGGGATTTTGAAAGCCAATGGTTCAAAAGAACCCTAAAGTTCTTAAATGTCCAAAAATAGATATTTTAAAGCTTGGGGCTACTTTAATGTTATGAACATAAATATACATATAAATAGATATTCATAACATAATAATTAATTAATAAATAGTAATTATTAATAATGAAATGACATGTCTCAAATGACATGTCTATTGGTTAAGGGCACCCCTGCGTAGGTATATAAACAAGCCCTCATTCTCAATTATATATCATCTTATCTATTCATATATTATTTACATTTCTACATGGATTATTATGTTATATTCCAAGTATTTTGGATAATTCTTGTGTGAGCGAACTTTGTTCATCTCATTTGGTATCAGAGCAAAAGAAAATTCAACAAATAATTTTTTTTTATTTTTTATCTACTAAAGTAAATTCTCTACAAGAGTATGATAAAGGTTAAAAATAGTGTCATGTCCATATTAAGTTGGTGGTTATATCGTTGGAAACACATATTGATGGAACCACATAAGGAATCTATAGCAATCAAAGACCATATTTTAAACCTGGGTTAACTTCCCAATACTAGATTCACACAATCTCGCGAAGGAATACTAAGGAACAAAGTCGCGAAGAAAAGAACATAGATTCGCTTGTGAAGACCATCGACCAATCAACTTTTGGGTTTAAAAATACCGCCAAGAAGGGTCCAAACAATGTTATAGCCTCGCTGTATTAGTGTGCCCTAGATACCAACCGATAGTTACATCCACACGATTACTGGTACCGTAGTTACCTTCCAGACGCTTGTACATTTCCAATTTGCAGGAACAAGGATGTAGTTAAAAAAAAAAAGAATAACACCATTTTGCAGAAAAAATCCGTCCAATCTACTCGTTGAGGTCGTGAGGGTAAGAGTGAGCGAATGTAATATTGTATTCAGGAAGGAAAATTGTGGGGAACAAGGTCGACCGCTACACAAGGGGTCTTTCCGCAAGGGGTTCTTCACAGAGCGTTGCCATCAACATCACAACAATTCGGGCCATCGTTCTGGAAAAGCGTCCATCTACGGGAGAGGAAATCGGTGGCCTCAATATACCTGTTCAAACTGGAGCACCATTGGAAGAGAGAAATTGCAAAGACAGTCGCCTAAAAACGAGTTACATCAACCGAAAATCGCGTCCATCTAATCGAATACTGCGGACATATTACCTTCCAAAGACTCTATTCTGAGCATTGCAACCTTCCACAAAATCGACCACGTCAGAAGTAAGAAGGTAACAATATAACCCTTGTTGTGCAAATCCGTAGTCGAAATCACTTCTAACTCAATATCCCTGCAATCTGTGTGCAAATCCGTATGACATTCCCCTGACCAATTGCCACAAGGTGAAGATTTAAGTGAAATAAAGGAAAAATCGTGGCTTTTCCATCTAAGGTTGTGACTTTTCAAATATTAAAGCAATAACCAAGGGATCCTAATTAATTTTATGACATACAAGTAAAAATAAAATAAAAAAATAAAGAAGGATTATATTGGATTATTTAGGGAGATATAAAGAAAATAAAAAGGAAAGCACTTTTTATACAAATATTAAAAGGAAAGTACATTTATACTTTATTACTAAGGTGAAAAAGTTATTAAAAATGGTATTTTATATAAGATATTTATTTATAAATAAGGAAAATGAATTTTTCTAAAAAGTATTGAAGAAACATTTAAAAAATCATCTATTATGGAAGGATATCAAGATAACTTAGAAATACAATCACGAATATTAGAAGGAGAACTAGGTCATTATAAAGCGAGCAATAAAAAATTACAGTTTGAAATTGAGAAGGAAAAATATTTTAATGGGTTAACACAGAAAGATAATCATTACTTCAAAGAGCGTATTCGGGAACTCATTGAACAAAATGAGGAACTAAAGACCGAAAGACAAAAAATGGACCAAGACTCACTGGAACAAGATGAAGAAATATCTCGCTTAAAAAATCATAGTGAAAAACTACTTACTCAAATTAAGAAGTCAAGGGATACAAAACAACGTGTCCAGGAGTTGGAGAAAGAGAATCAAGATCTCGAGAAGAAATTATCAGGAAAGGATGAAGGAGCTTCTCGTTTGAAGAACCTTAATAAAAATCTGCTTGAACAAATTAAAAAGATGAAAGATGAAAAGCCAGAGAATAGAAATATTATATATAAAGTTGTCAAATTAGAAGATGAAGAAGAAATTTCACGCCTAAGGGTTCATAATCAAAATTTATTAACACAAATTAAAAAGTTGAAGCATGATAAGAAGACTTTACAAGAAAAGCTAGATCGCAAAACATCATTTGTCGATAAGGAAACAATGACAGACCCAATCAACCTTACAACTCAAAAGGAGGCAAATCTAGTTGATGTAAAGAAGTTTTCAAATGTCGAAGTACAAACAAGCCAGAGATATCAAGAAGACTCAATTTCAAAAGTTAATCAAGAAAAAGCTACAAGTATACAAAGTAAAGATCAAGTTGCAAGGATGCCTTATCAACATCCTAATCACAAAAGTCGATACTTCAACCAATCAATGTATCAAGAGAAACAAATAACCGCTATGACAAAAAATATTACGTTCACTACAAGTGCGGGTCAAAATAGAAGCGATCATGAGAGTAGAAATGTATCAAGTTCTTTCCAAGAACCCTATAAAAAACCAAATATGCAATAGATCGAATTAGGATGGGCAGACTCCTTTACAATTCGACAGTTCTGCTCAGCGCTTAGAAGATCCTATCGTCTCAGGTCCTCAATGATTACTAACTCAACAATGAAGAAGCATGGGACAATAATTACAAGCTAGAGCAAGACATAAGTCTTCTATAAAGTATGCTTTGAGGACAAAACATTTTTAAGGGGAAGACAACATAATAATTAATTAATAAATAGTAATTATTAATAATGAAAGGACATGTCTCAAATGACATGTCTATTGGTTAAGGGCACCCCTACGTGGGTATATAAACGAGCCCTCATGCTCAATTATATATCATCTTATCTATTCATATATTATTTACATTCCTACATGGATTAATATGTTATATTCCAAGTATTTTGGATAATTCTTGTGTGAGCGAACTTTGTTCATCTCATTTGACATTGCAAGTCAAAGTTCTCCTAGAATATGTGGAGTTTAAAGTATCAAGTATTTATCAAATAATCATTATATATCATTTAAATTAGCATGTGGGCCTGGAGCTAACAATAGACCTGAGTTGTATACACTGTGACTATTATTCAAACTTGTTAGGTATTAACAGTTTACAAGTATTGGAAGATTTTAAATTCTTGATTAGGCAAACGAAAAGAATAGTTTGAAATTTTTAATACCATTTCAATTTATGAAAAAATTGGAGATACAAAATCAATTTGGGATGGTTGTCTTTCATGTGTTTAGAGAATTGAACGAGTTTAGAGAATTGAACGAGATTGCTAATAAACTTTTCAAGGAAACTCTCTTTCTTCAAGAAATCCAATTGATCACAAAAGAGTTAATGAAAGGAAAAACTTTTCCAGAAGAAGTTATTCTCCTTTGTTAAATGCATGTAGAGTAGGGGAGGTTTTTGACATTATTCTGAAAATGAGGTATTCCAAATTTTAGTTGAAAGGTTTTAAGCTTACAATTGTTGTCTTTTTTAATACATTGTTGTTAAGTTTTTTTAAGATGTTTATATAAGCAAGATAGTTAGAGAAGTTTATAAATTTATTTTTGTTTTCTAAAAGAAAGAAATCTAATTCTCTAATGTGCAAAGAAGATATCTAATTTTATATATATATATCAAATATATTTTTTATAAAATTAAAAAATTGAACATGTGTTTCCTCTTCGTAAGATACAGGTTCAAATTCAGAGGGGATATTCAGAGGGGATAGCGTATGTACACCTCCATGAACTTTAACACTCAAATTAATAGAGAAAGAAATCCCTTATCCTACAAACAAGAAAGTCTCTTATTTTTAAGAAATTCAAAATTTAAAGATATATTTTCTTTCTACCTAAATTTAAAATAAAAAATCTTAGTTTTAATAAATTTATTAAAATAAATTAATATTTAGATAAAATTTCCAATTAAATACTAAACTAACTAAATATCTAACAATATTGGTTGACCAATTAAACTAACACGCTAAATTAAATTCAATAAATATTAATAAAATAAAACAATATGAAAGTGAGATGCACACCTTTCGGCCTTCTTCGCCATTCAAACATTCATTATTCAAATGTTTACTATCATCGGGATCTTCAACCTGTCGGCCTTCTTTGTCATTCACACCATCATCATTCGAATGATCACCATTCTCACTTTGAGAATTCTTTCTATTTTGGCCTTTCAAATCCTCTGGTGTTTGGATGCCGGACACATTTCCGCTGCATAAATCTAAGAAAAATTCAGGTGGGTTCATCTCTATTAATGGCTTGAATCCAAGTACATGGAAATAATGCATAGCATGCTGAGCCTGCCCTAAATATGTGCAATGTCCTTCTGACAGCAGCATCAGCTTATCAAACTTCTCATACAGTCGACTAGATGGTTGGTGAATCGCCATCACAACAGTCATACCATTCTGTAACATGAATTACATCCGTTGATTAGAGTAAAGCATTATAACAATATCATGAAGGTTGAAGACTTTCAGGAGTGTGTAGTCCTGTAGTAAGAAAATTTTAAAAAGTGTAGAATAGGATTTTTTACAAATTCATGACCATCCTATATACCAACCTTACTTAAACTCTTCGCAATATCAATTATACGCAAGGCAATTGTTGAATCCAAACCAGACGTGGGCTCATCAAAGAACAAGATGGAAGGATCGGTGAGAATCTCAAGTGCAATACAAACGCGCTTCCTTTCACCTCCAGAAATTCCACGAACAAACAAACCACCCACCATGGTGTTTTGACACCTACATATCCATAAATTCCATATTACAATCTAAAAGTTGAAACAAACTTTTGCTACAAGCATTAGAATAAAGAATATGTGTAAGCATTAAATTGTGTTTACTGCTGGCCAGAGTCCCCTAAATTAGTCCAAAACTTACAACTAACCCAACCATAATTATGAACGCACTGAATCATAAATTCCATATTACAATCTAAAAGCTGAAAAAAACATTTGCTACAAGCATAAGAATAAAGAATATGTTTAAGCATTAAATTGTGTTTACTGTTGGCCAGAGTCCCCTAAATTAGTCCAAAACTTACAACTAACCCAACCATAATTATGAGCGCACTGAATCCATGAGCAACATCTTGTAGGTGGGGATTTAAACCTTGATTGAAAAAAGACAAAGACTGAATATAGCTTAGTGTTACCAAAAATATAGCTAACCATATCCCAAAAATAGATATAATAAGAACCTTAACATTAATATCAAAACTGACATTTTAGTACCTTTCTAAGCATAGTGCAGATATAATCTCATGTGCTCGTTGGATCTTTTGATCATTGGATTGTGTCCGAGGAAGCCTTAGAAGTGCAGAATAAACAATTGTTTCCTTGACAGTCAAATGAGGAAACACAACATCATTTTGTGCAACAAAGCCGATCCTGCAATTGAAAGAATGATTTATCAGTCCAAATCCTAAAATTTTATTGCAATAAAACTAAATCATTGCATAGAAGATAATTGAAATAAAACTAATAAGATCATTTCCAGTTTCTAGATCAAGTGTTGTACCGAATCTTATCGATCAACTTATATTATCCTATCAGTAAAAAAAGATTAAATCAATCAGTTATAGATAGTCTTTCCCTCCCTTCACAAAGGAAAGGTTCACCTTGTTAATAAGATCCATTTATCTGGGAAAATGAGCGGGGCTATTGGACGAAGGGGCACAGGGGTTTCGGAAGGTTGGAAAAGGAGCCTTTAGATAATTCCAAGGTTCATCCTTACCTTTGCCTAAACTACGCAAAGGTAGTAAAGATTCTCCTAGGTGGGTGTGTAGGGGGAGGATTGTGTTTAGATGCGAGAATTAATTGCAAAGGAGGAATCCTAATGGTGGCCGGCAGGTCTGTATCCGGTGCGGGATACAAGCCTCCAAAATACATGATGGTGCCACAAGGTGATGCTTCATGAAAAATATGTATCAAACCAAAATGTATTCATAAAAAATACACAACTTCCAAACGACACCCACTTGGGCAGGGTCTTCAACCTGAAAAAGGCCTCATGCTATATGAGTACTAGAGTTTATCAATGGAAGCATCAACTTTTTACTTAGTTTTGTATACCCATTTACAACCAATGGGTTCTTTGTCAGCTGGTAATTTAACCAAGTCCCTTGTTTTATTTTAACTTTTTACTTTGTTTTGTATACCCATTTACAATCAATGGGTTCTTTGTCAGCTGGTAATTTAACCAAGTCCCTTGTTTTATTTTAACTTTTTACTTTGTTTTGTATACCCATTTACAACCAATGGGTTCTTTGTCAGCTGGTAATTTAACCAAGTCCCCTGTTTTATTTTTAGTGAGAGACATCACCTCTTCCCTCATTGCCTTCTCATACAATGGCTAAAAGAGAAAATTCATATAAATGGCTTAAAAGCACTACACCACTTAATGTAGATTAGACACTAACTAGTTAGGTTTTCACAGACAGCAACGCTCCCTGTGCTCTCATCAATATATAATTGTAATTTTCCAATTCATCCAAAACACATCCCTTCCCACTACCTAGGCAGGTTTTAACCCAGGGCAACAGTCCCTGCACAATCAACCGAGAAGAGCTTAAAAAATGAAGAATACATGGAATCTACAAAGTCAGAAGTGACTTGAGGATTGGGGCATAGTGAAGGAGTGTTTCCTAGCTGATAGAAAGGAGCTGAAAATACACTTACAAGGGTACTACAGAAAAGGTAAATGGAGGAGACGTTCCAGGGCTAAATACAATATTATAATGATAACTTTTAACCCATGGGACGAGATCAAAGCCCAAAACTGCCCAAAGTTTAACATCCCTTGGCAGGGAAAACAACTGATGTTCTAGCAAGATGTGAACAACCAAAGGAAACATGGGAAGAAATAACATGACAGATTTGTAGGAAAGATGAAGTGGAAATGGAAAAGCATTTTCTGTTGAGCTGCGAAGCTTATGCACATATCAGAGCGGGCACAAATACGCAGATCAGCAATTGGGAGATAGCTTTCAAAGGGGAGATAGTGGGAACTGTTGCAGGACTGATCCACACTAGAAATAAGATCCTGAAATCAACAGCAGAATGATAAACAGACCACAACTAAGAACAATGGAGACAGAGTCCAAAACTTCTTTGAACAATGATATAGACACGCCGTCACTTTGTTCTAATCTTTTTGTTTTTCTTTGCTTTGCCTTGTTTCCGAATTTCATGCAAAATGTTATGTTGTATATAATAAGGTTTTGCATATAATAAGCACTTTTGTCCATAGTTACAAAATTCGGTCCAACGGGGCTTGTCTGAAATATTGTCCAGATGGATTACTATCAACGTATCGTCGACAACATCAAATCAAGTATGTACCATATACAATTTGCCCTTGAATTCAGCCTACAATTCAAATTGAAACAAGAAGCTCTAACACGCTTAGAAAACAAAAAATAAGGCACTCAAAAGCATCATTTATTTTTATTTTGGGGGCTTCGTTTGATGTTGAGGTCAAATAGCTACTATTTAATTTTAACTTTCCTGATTCTATATGTTTTTAATTTTCTATAATTATGAAGAATTTGCATGTTTTTCATAATAGTGAGATTTATACTCATCTATTTTTTCATAAGTCTGGACATTTCCCATATGAATGTTTTTAATATCGTACCATATCTGAACCTCACTCTGAACTTGTATATGATAACTATCCTGTTGTCCCTGTCATTTAGAACACATCCCTTCAACCAATGGAACTTTGCAATTCATTTTAACTCGAAACTAGTCCCAACGCTATCAAATCTTGTGGTTCAATGTAAAATGGGTACACGAAAATCAGAACTCGACTCAAAATCCATATCTCTAATAATAACACTGGCTACATTCTAATGCAAAACAACACTAACCCTATGTACTAATAAAAAATACTTAACTAAAAACTGATGAAATAATTCACCTCAAATTCAATGGCGAAATGTCCACAACTAAATTCAATAAACCCTACTAGACTGGTGATTCTATCAACATAGCCACTAAGGTTGCAAGTTGCGCTTTCAAAACAAGAAATTAAAGCCATTCTATAATGTTGTTACAATTTACAAGTACAAACAAGAAAAAGTTTCCTCATGTGTACACAATGTATCAATGTTTTGATGATATAGAATATTTTAAAAGGTGTACTTTAAATATTAAATTTTTTGAAATTTTTTTTTGTTTGGGATTGCACAGTCCGAGTAGATTAGAAGTTTTTGAGGGCATTGGATCCATCTGTTCATTCAAAATTACAATTCAAATAATGAAAAATTGCAATTTCACTAACAATTGGTTTGCTAGATTTCAATGATAATTACCTGGAAAAGTAAAAAAAATCTAATAAATATACTAATATATTTCAAAATGATATTGTGCATCTATGTAATAGGGGTACCCATACCCAAACCTAGGAAACAATAACCAGGAATTGATACACATGCCCTGTATCCAGTTCAGGGTTGCATACATACCCTGTGCACGGAGACCATGTTGCATCCAAACAGGATGGAATTTTATGGAAAAAAAATACAGTAAAAAATGACATTGTCTAACTATTTTACATTTTTTTTTTTTTTTGCAGGAATCTGGTAATACAAATCTGCAGGAAATCACTATTTTCTGTTGTTTAAAATCATTTTTTGAATGCAGAAATGGATTCAGCATGTTGAAAAACCCTTTAAGCACCCTGATTATATAGAAATAATCACTTAAATCTATGTATTGAACAATCTCTCACAATTTTAAGACAAATATCTCCAGAAAATATCACTGGAAAAAAATCAAAACATAGAACATTTAAATTACAACTTTAAAAAGTTAGATAACTGTAAACATTCTTTGTTGACATTATGAAAATGAATAACTGAATTGTGAAAATGAATAACTGAATTGTCAAAACTGTTCAATTTAATGAGCTGTTATATTTTGAAATTCCTACCCTGCATCCATGTATAACCTGACAAGAATCCAGAGAAATATCCATGTATAACCTGACAAGAATCCAGAGACATACCGTGATTTGCGTAGAAGCATGTCAATGAGAATTCACAATGAAAAAAAAATTAAAATTTTATTAAAAATAACTCTTTCTGGAATAAAACCATGAAATTTCGCTGTGTTGTTTTTCTAATTTAATGAGCTGTTATATTTTGAAATTCCTACCCTGCATCCATGTATAACCTGACAAGAATCCAGAGACATATCCATGTATAACCTGACAAGAATCCAGAGACATACCGTGATTTGCGTAGAAGCATGTCAATGAGAATTCCCAATGAAAAGAATTTAAAATTTTATTAAAAATAACTCAAAAACCATTGAAATTTCGCTGTGTTGTTTTTCTATTTCATTTTTGGAAATTCAAATATGCAATTTTTTTATGCACTTGGTTCAAGACTCGAGAGCTACAATGACTAGTTTTACTAATCATTCTTTAATGTTGAAAGTCCATTGTTAAGTGATGAATTCTTGAACAAATTGGATTTGCCGTCTGAAAAGCCTCCCTCATATGCACCCCCGTGAGAACAAGCCTTCAACCACCCCACCGTGAACTCTAAAGAAACTAGGGTTAACAGATAAACAGAACCGCCTTTGCTCAATTTGGGTCAGACCTTGATACCGCTACTCAAGCACTATTAAATAGAGGTGTAAATACGACAAATTGGTGAGGGCATATAGCTGGGAAACATACCTGGATCCAAATTAGGAATCTTCATTTTACTTGCTTGACTTGAAATGGGCTCGGCAAGTCAATTCATAGTCGCCACTTCGTCGTTACTTTCATTCCAGCAGCTCCAGCTCCCCGGTCTATTCTGTAACTGGGCCTGCCCCGATCAATCCACCCAAAACTCTTTCTATTGGAGAAGGGGAGTATAACGGGACGAATCTTAGGCTCTCAAATCCATTCCAACGAGGAAAAAACCATCATGGCAGGTCTCGCCCTGATGATTCGTGTAAAATCTCTTATGCTTGCTTCTTAACGGATCAAAATCATTACTGATTTCAAAGTTTTCACAATCAGACTCGACAAAGACTCGCCTGCCCTATGACTCAGAAAGACTCAGCGAAAAAAACAAAATATAGTCTGGGTGAGTGAGTTACCTAGAACATTCTCATACAAGTACAACCTATCCACATCTACATATAGAAAAACTAGAGATTACCTTTCAACACTCTATCACATGGTCCCGACTCCCAATAGAAATAAGCAAGGATGTACTTCGTTTCCATCTATCAAATGAGTAAACATGCCCAAACTAAAGCAAAAGGATTACACTTATTTCAATCAATCATGAATTGGTATTGATTCCAATCTGATGGAAAACTCTCCAACTGGAGTCTAATTCTTTTACTTTCTCTCACATAAGTACTAATACCCCCTACGTTTAGTTATTCCTTTGACTGGGGGTGCAGTTTGGAAGCACTCATAACCGGTTCGAACGCCCGAAACAGAAGAATCGGAGTGATAAACTGGAAACATGAGAGGGAGGCAGGGCGAAGAATTTAGAAGTCTCACACGAGCATGGGACGGTGAGGGCTCCAACTGATAAAAAAATCCCCTGGTGCTTGAGGATGGCCTAACGGCCAGCAATCCATAAAGAAAAGAGCCAACTGCGGTAAACCAAAGGGTTGAAACGAAAGGAAAGATCATTTCCAGATCAAGCAGGACAGATTAGCTATTTCTTAAAACTATTTACTGGTCCTGGAATTCATACTATTACTGTTCCTGAAGCATTGGAGACTCAAGAAGCATGGGAATAAAAGCACTAATGTTTGGAAACACGATGCCGAAGTACACATGCCCCAGCTTCCTTAGTCTCTATCCACCTGAGCTATTTGCATTGTTGCAAGGAAGTTCAGAGATCAAATGTCGTACCTTTTTTTGAGGTCCCTGCTGTATGCATGTCCTCCATAAGTCACTGTGCCAGTCCAATTGTTTTGTATTCTCCCACTCAGCAGGTTTAACAGAGTAGTCTTTCCACTTCCTGAAGGACCCATGAGGGCCAGCATTTCTCCTGGTGCTACTGATCCATGCAAATCATGGAGAATCTGTTTTTCATATATTTTCTTCTCGGTATCGGATCTTACCAACGAGTTGGTCTTTGATTCCACCCTTATTTTGTAGCTCAAATCATTAAACTGCAAAAACAAAAACAAAAAAATCAATAATAAAAATGGTTACAATGAATCTGATCTCAAAATTTTGGCATGTGATCTACAAAGAATTTGTACACATAAATCAAAATTCCAAGAAAACATACTCTGAGATGCATCAGAACAAAAGGTACACATAAATCAAAATTCCAAGAAAACATACTCTGAGATGCATCAGAACAGAAGGTTTGTTTTGGAAAACAAACTCTCTTCCAACTTCTAAGTCATCATCCTCGTGAACATTGTCAGCTGGTATGACGGATTGTTGAAACTGCAAAATTCCACACATTATCAGTCAATATATTTTTAACAAAGCATTGAAAAAACTGCCAAAATGAATCTTCAACCATTCCAAAAACAAAATTTTAAAACATACCATGATTTCCGCTGAAAAAGTGTATAAGCAACAATTCCTCAGTGAAACTGTTCTATGAATTTTGGCTGGCAAGAAGGACCAACTTGTTCAAACACCTTCCATATGGAGGGATATTTTCTTATAAAAATAAGCTGAGTCTCACTGTAAATTTAGCCAGACATGTTGATTCTCACTTAATGCATGCTATGCTGTGGTATCAATTTGCCTTGCCATGCATGCGTCCGTTTAAATTTTAATACAGTAAAGTTGCCATGCATGCATCTGCCCTTCAAATTAATACAGTAAAGTTGCCATGCATGCGTTATCGTTTAAATTTTAATGCAGGAAAATTGTAGGCTTTAAATATTTTTAATAATAATAATTAAATTTTAATATTGGTATCAATTTGCCTCTTCATAAAATACGTCTGATTACGCCAATATGAGCTTGCGGGAGGAGCGACCTTTCCTTCCTATTTGTATTCACGAACATCTCTCTGGCCTGCCCGCCCATGAAAATGTAAGCTTTTGCCTGCCGCCCATATCTTATTGTAGTAACAATATCTTCCTATGAAGTGGAAATATGATAGTTAGCTACCGGGACAAGCGCTATTACAATTTATATGAATGAGTTCTCAACCAATTGGAAAATATTATTAAGGTTTTTTTATATTAGATTTTAAAATATTATAGTTTTTTTAATAATGTTTAATAATTTAATTTTAATATGTAAGTTTTTTTTATACAAATTCAAAGTATGATGAATAAGAATGATCTAGGTTGGAAATGTTATTTAAGATTTTATTTTACATTAAATTAAATGAATATGATTTAAAAATTGGAAATGTATTGAAAGTTTTATTTTGGTGTTTTATTGAAAAAAAAATGTTATTATTTTTAGTTTCAATTTCAATTTTTATAATGTAATGTAATTTTAATATGCAAGTTGTTTTTGCAAGTTTACCTATGAAGTTGTGTTGAATAAACTAACCATACTAGTGTATATATACACTTGTTTTTACCTTTCAAATTTTTATATTATTATACAATTAGTTATGTTGAAAATAATTTATTTATCTTTTGTAAATTAGGTTTATCTATATTAGTATTATACAAAAAATATTACAATGATGCTTTTATATTCTTTCTGATTTAACATAACTATAACTAGTTAAGATGGAAATGTCCTAACTATCAAGTAAAGTATATAACAACCTTAAAAACATAAAAGATAACAACGTAATGACAGTAGAAAAATAGATAACGAGAGTGGCTTGAAGCCATAAAAATCCATAGTCAAAGAAAACTTATCCTGAGAGGCCTATGAGAGTGGGTGACCACACCATACAATGACTAATGCTCCTTGTCATGCTTGTTGACTTCCAACTATATATCTTCTTATAGTATTATGGGGTTGGAGGAGGTTCCCTGTGAGCCAGGGGTCCCCCCTACCTTTCAAGAGTTCTCCTTGTCATTGTGCTACAATTCAAAGACCTCAATTCTGACCCTAAACACCTCCTTGAACATTGCTTCAAACTAAGCTTCCAATAGCACAATCCCTAGTGAGGATTTCTTGATTCTAGGCTCCTTTCTCCTCCATGACTTGAGCTATAAAGGCTTTGGTAAGCCAATACAACTCTGTCATTCAAAATATTTTAGTGTTTATGGTTCTAGAAAAAACAAAGTCTTTAATCTAGCCATGTTACTTATCCTCAATCTACTCCTTGAAGAATTACTTTCTTCTTTGTTTGACCATATTTTCCATATCTTCCACTTCCTCTTTAATATCTCGAGTGATTTTTTCCTGAAATAACCTTTCTGCTTGACAAGTATCCTTCTGTACACGCATCACGTATTGGGATGGAGGCTCAAGATTGGGGGGGTTGGAAGTGGATCTCTTTCTTCCCCAAGTTCTCCTCTTACTAGACTCTGGGCAATCATCAACAAACAATTTTTCCATAGCAGACAAAGGGTCATTGACAAAGGGGACAAGAGGACACATGAGTGTGAAGGAGCAAAGATGGCTAAGTAAGGAGACTAGGAGCGATTTGGTTGATGGGGCTAAAGACAGGACCCACCCCTACATCCTAAAAGGTTGTGACCCAACGACAAACAAAGAGTTGACAAGATTCTAAATGATAATAGTCTACAGAAATAAATTGAACCATGTTTTCCCCCACCTCTGCCATTCGGAGAAACATACAAATATTACCTCCCTCACTAGAGAGGAGAATCACCAAAGAAAGACACAAACCAAGCAAAATAACCATACTAAAATCAAAATAATGATAGCAACACATAATGGTATGAAAGACAAAGCAAGTTGTTGAACTTACAAGGAAAACCTAGTGACAGAGAGAGGGACCAGGTCCCAAGAGCTGCAGAGATTCTCCTTGCCTCTTCCTAGCCCAAATACCATGCTTTTCATTGTTGCATACCTGAATAAGAAGGTTACCTCCACCTGCAACTATAATGGATAAAACTATCATCATTTTCCCATTATCATTGCACCAACCTCCCTTTCAACACAACATCATGGTCATCAAACTCCTCATCCTCATCCTCACCTTGTCTGGGCTCATTTGAGCCTGACTTCCACATGTTGCTAGAATTAAATTCCCTTCCCAATCATGTGTCAATATCCTCCATCATATGCTCTCCAAACGACACCTCACATTCATATAACACCCCATCCAAGTATGTTGAAAATTAATTAATATATTTTAATAAATTAACAAAATGTCTCTTCAATGTAATACACTTCAATGTAATACAAAGTAATTTTAAAAATCAAATTATTTTATATATTTTAAAAATTATAAAGTAATTTTAAAAATCAAATTATTTTAAAAAATAACAATATATATTAAGAAACATGTCATCCATTTTGAGATATTACCTTTTATATGTTTGTATACATACTTACAATAATATAAAACAAAATGTAATGTAATAATATAAAACAAAATGTTTTGTAATTTCAAACATAAATTATAAGAAATGCATCAAAAGCAAAATGCTACCCAAATAATTATATTCTCATTTATTCATATGTTTTTAATATTTTTAGGATTCTCTTAATTGATAGAAAATTTCAATGTTCTTAAGTAGAATCTCAAACAAAATTATTAACCTTTTATAAATGATCTTATATATAAATTTAAAAGTATTATTTTGTAATTTAATATTATTTGTTTTATTGGATTTAAGATATCATAATTCAAGTTATGGGTTTTTTTTCTCCTCTAGTCATGTAACATCCCCACTATAATCCCTAGTTTAATTAATGCTTATGTAAATATAATATGTGGCTACGGTCAGGCGATGTAATATAATAATAATAATCTATTTTTAAGGTCACGGTTAAGCCAAACACCACATTGGAGTATGAGACCCACCCCTCCGTCCAAGGATTTAATTGGTAAAGTTTACAGAGGTATACATACCCTACCTCCCTCTAGATTTGAACTTGTGACCTCTTAGGAGGAAACACATGTTCTTAACCATTAGGCCCACTCATGTCGTATTTCCTTGTTCTATTAATAAAATGTGATGTTAGTTGCTAAGGGGACATGGACAAGAGATGAGGGTTGAATTAATCCACAAGAGAGGGGAGTTTCTAGGATAATGGCCAAGAAGGGTCCAAAGGGGAATTACACATGTATATTAATCCAACCAATTTTCCTAAATTTTCTATTTGTATATGAACCTTCCAGTTTATGATTGAGTGTTTCCAAAGCCAATCATTGAATGCATGTAAGAGGGTGGGTGTGAGTGGTCACATCCCAAAGTTATTGGGCACATGGGGGTTGACTACAATCAGCTTGGGGAAGAGTGTGAGTCAAGAAAGGCAAGCCAAAGGGAGGAAATTCGTATGGATGGAGACAACAGTTTTACACATTGAGTTTGATGCATGAGTAGCAAGTAAAGAGCAAGGAAGAGAGTTTGGAGTTGGTGCAACCATGGAGGGAGAATTCTAGAGAAATATCGAGCATATTTGGATCATTTTGGAGTTGGAAACTAAAGAACCAGCTTTTCAAGCCCGAAGAGTGAACTCCTGAGTGAGTTGCACTAAGACAACAAGTGTTCGATGTTGTTTGTTGGCAGTGTTCCTAGTAGCAGGTTCCCTTGAGTTCCCAACTGAGAGATTTCTAGCTACCTTTGCTAGAGAGACCTTGATAAATGAATGGGACGCCTAAGGGATTGAGATTAGTGAAGGGGTACATTCCTTTGGTTGGGTAGGTAAAGAGGAAGAGAGCTGGTGGAAAATCAGGATAGTTGTAGGAAAATATCAGTGGGTTGTGAGTTTTCTGAGCTATGAGTGGACAACGAAAGACCACCCTCTTTTGTGTATTACTAGCCTCAACTCGAGGGTGATTGGTTGTTGAGATTTGGAACAGTCAGTCTATGGTTGGGTGGAACGTCTATCCCAAGCAGCTAGTTGCACAACATATTTTAAAGATCAGTGTTATATCTTGTTGATGTGTTATTTTTTATGTGTATAAATGTTGTGCATGAACTATGTGTATAAAATTGATTATATGTTGATGTTTTTGAATTACTGGATGCATTTCATGAGTATTTTAGCATGCTATATATGCATATAAATAATGGTAACGGTTAGAAACTAAATCTAGTTTAAATTTGTAGTTGTAAGCTATAGGAAATCAACTAGCAGTAAAAGAATTAATTTAGTTAGCATAATTTTTGTTTTTATGAGTATTATGCATTGTAATGTCCCTCAATTGGGTTGGGGGACATTGTATTATGGTATCAGAGACCCTGGTTCAAACACCAGGCTTGGATGGGCTCGAACCAGAGTGAATTGGTGAAATTCGTTGTTGCATATTTTGTTTGTGACAGATTTGGAGAAAAAAAGAGAATTTAGAGAGAAATTCCCAAATCCGTGGGAAAAATCTGAGTTTGAATTACTCTGGATGGTTTAAGAAGGTTAATGGAGTAGAGCGATAAATTTGCAGATCAAAATTAGACCTGGAATGGTCGAAATTAAAGTTTTAATGGTTGCCTATAGAGTTACCGAAATTTTGGCAAGTCGACGGCCGAGATCTCTTTTGATCTCAAGATCGACAACTTAGATTCGTCGTGACAAATTTAAAAATCCATAAGGGTTTTTCATTTGAAAGGTTGATCAAATCAACATCCAGGATTCATTTCGATGGTTTTTGAAAGAGATCAGATCAATAGTCCATATCAATTAGAGAAATGTCAAAAAATAGCTAAGTGTGGAAATTGCCAAGAGAAATCGTCGATGACTGATGGTCGAATCGACCAAAATGGCAAAGAGTTTGGTTCGACCAAAGGACATCATTGACCATCGATGGTCAACGAACAATGTCGGCTGAATCCAACAAAGTATTTTCAATCGAAAACATAAATCATCAATGGTCGATGGGTCAGTGGTTGGGCATCCGATTCGACGAAGGGTTTCGAGTTAAGCAACAAAAGTCGTCGATGGCCGATGGGTCAGTGGTCGGGCATCGACCGATTCAATGAAGTGTTTAGAATGAATCAAGAGAAGTCCTTGATGACTGACATGTCGATGTTTGGGCGTCGACTGAATTCAACGAGGTGTGCAGGTCATCCAAGAGAATCGATCAATGGTCAATGGAGAAAAGAGGGTGATGATGTGTCATGCTACGTTAGCATCCATGTGTCATTACAGACCACCCAAGTCGACATCTCAGAATGATGTATCATGTCACATCAACATCCACATGGCATTCCATGTCAATAGTTTCCATGTCATTCAACAGAAGTGGTCGATGGTCGATGGTCAGGTCGGTTGATATGGGGAAGTGTTTTCGATGGTCGTCAGGGATCGTTGATTGTTGATGGTCGGGAATCGGCCGAATCGGTGAGGATTTCCATTCTCCAACAAATATCGTCGATGGCCAATGGTCAAATTGGCCAATTTCGAGTTGTGAACAAATCGGTTGTCGGGGAAATGGGTTGATGGCCGACGGTCATGTCGGCAGATCGAGGAAAGTGTGGTGGGTTCCCAAGGAAGAACGTCTATCGTTGATGTAGTGTGGATAAAAAACTTGGTTTCCACGTGATTTGAGATTAACGGTTCATATTTAAAGGGTTGTTATAGTAGTAAAACAATTAGTTTTATGCAATTTTTTGTGGTTTTCGAATGTCATTAACTTGCGGGGCATTTTTTAGGCCATAAATAAAAAAATTATCCAATCAAAACCCATGAGAACAGAGTGTACCAAGGTGCACTTTGTCTTTTCATTTCAAATAAAAGAACTCATAGAGAGCTATCCAATGAGCTAAACAGTTCGCAAAACAGAGCTCGTATGAGAAAGTTACAACCAAAATAGTGAGGGTAAAATTTTGGCACCAGATTTACTTCCAAAGGGCATAAATCCATGCTCAAAAGTTAATTTGGGGCATAGGAGTAGTTGATGGAAAGCTTATGACCCATATAATCCAACAATGAAGTCAGATTTTGGTTATGGGTATGTGAAAATGTGCAGGAAGAGAAATAAGGCAATTGTAGCATGCATGGATAAATTGGGTAAAACAACCTAAACTTTTTTGGACCATAACTTCCAACTCAGATTTGAGTAAACTAATAGTCTTTAGAAAGGTCTTGAGGAGTAGAAGACATCTGTCCACTCAGAAATTTGAGTTGGGCAACAAAATCTTCCAAAAATTGATAAATATATTTTTGTAGCAGTAAAAGAGTGGAATTGGCAGCATGCAAATGTTGTAACTTTTCACCCATAACTCAGATTGAGGCATGGGTACATCCATTGGAAAGTTGTTTCAGAGAGGAATACATCAAGGGAATTAAAATTTGATTTGATGCAATGTGTCCTTCATAAATTTGCGAAGAAATAAACTATATTATAATGGATGGAATGTTTTATGCCATGCATGTTCTAACAATGATTATTGTATGCACATTTTTTGTAGAATTAGAGGTACATGAAGAAAATTTTGGTTCTTATATGAGGACTGGAGTTATGGAAGATGCTCGAGGATCTTACAACCTCGAGGAAGAAATCATAGGTATGCATGTCAGCATGGGAAATGTTGAGACATAGTCAAATGGAAGAAGAGATAGGTAGGAGCTTGTCACTATGATAAGCCTACATAGGGAAGTGCATAGATATAGAGTTGATAATGAAAATATTATGAAGGCTCAGGAGGAGATACTTCAGAGCTTTAATATGTTTCATAATCAATTCAACAAAGTTTTTGGCACCAAGTAAGCAGCTAGTGTTAAACAAGTGTCAACATCTATATCACATAAAAAAAAGGATGATCATGTAAATGATAGGCAATCAAGAAGCATGATTAGATGCCATCATTCCCCAAGCAAGTCCACTAGAAGAACTCATGCAATTTCAAGCCCAGGGAGTAGCCCAAGTTATGGAAGATGCTCGGGGATCTTACATCCACGAGGAATAAATCATAGGTATGCATTTCAACATGGGAAATGTTGTGACCGAGTCAAATGAAAGAAGAGATAGGCAAGAGCCTATTACTATGAGAATCCTACATAGGGAAGTGCGGAGATACAGAGATGATAATGAAAATATTACGAAGGCTCGGGAGGAGATACTTCAGAACTTAAATATGTTTCATAATCAAGTCAACAAAGATTCTTGCACCGAGCAAGTAGCTCATTCCTTGGGTTAGCCTTGATAAATATATGGTACATCCCTTGGGTTATCCCTGATAAACGAATGGTGCATTCCTTGGGTCAATGAGTTGATAGGAACATGAGATTTTGGTTGGGACTACTGCTGGAGTTGTAAAAATTGTAGAAATTTATTTTCTAAGTATTGTGATGTAAATTTTCATATATGTATAGAGGCATAGTGTACACCGAGGACGGCACACAATTTTAGGAGAGGGGGATTGTAACATCCCCACTATAATACCTAGTTTAATTAATGTTTATGTAGATATAATATGTGGATATGGCCAAGTGATGTAATATGTGAATTATATTTCCTTGTTTTATTAATAAAATGTGACGTCAGTTGCTAAGGGGACATGGACAAGAGATGGGGACTGAATTAATCCACAAGAGAGGGGAGTGTCTAGGATAATGGCCAAGAGGGGTCCAAGGGGGAATTACCTATGTATATTAATTTAATCCATTTTCCTAAATTTGCTATTTGTATATGAACCTTCCAATTTTTTATTGAGTGCTTCCAAAGCCAATCATTGCATGCATGTAAGAGGGTGGGTGTGAGTGGTCACATCCCAGATTTATTGGGCACATGGGGGTTGATTACAATCATCTTTGGGAAGAATGTGAGTCAAGAAAGGCAAGCCAAATGGAAGAAATTTGTAGGGGTGGAGATAGCAGTTTTACACATTGAGTTTTGTTGCATGAGTAGCAAGTAGAGAGCAAGGAAGAGAGCTTGGAACTAGTGCAACGATGGAGGGAAAATTCTATAGCAAGTTGGAGTGTATTTGGAGCTGGAAATTGAAAAACCGGGTTGTCAGGCCCGAAGAGTGGACTCCTGAGAGAGTTTCACTAAAACACCAAGTGTTTGTTATTGTTTGTTTGTAGTTTTCCTAACAACAAGTTCCCACAACTTGTATTTATGAAATTATAGAGAACAAGAACCTAAAGTTTTTACCACAAGTACTTCGATATGTCTCTTCAGTCTTCTGAAAAGTTTGCTATTTGAAAAATTCTAGAGAAAATTTTATCTCAAAAATTCCCAAGATGACTCGTTTGAGACTAACTTTGGGATTAGTTAAAAACCCTAATTTCCACACACTATATCTCCAAGAGTATATTGAACTAGAAGCTAAAGTTTCAACCACAATAGCTTAGATATGTCTCCTTGGGCTCCAAAAACTTTCACGGTTTCAAAATATCCCAAAAGAAATTATAGTGAAAATGCCAATATGACTTATTTAAAGGAGTTGAACCCAAGTATCGTATACTCCAAAACCAAATGTTATGCACTAAACACCCAAATAGCATAAAAATAGAAAACAAAGTAACTCCATGCCTTGAGAATGAGAGAGAAGAAAGAATGTAAAGACTCTTCAAGGAGGGAACCTCCTTTTAGAATAGAACAAATCTACAAAATGAGATGATTTCTAAAACTAGGTCTCCTTGGTATATAGGAGACACAGGGTTTAATTGCAATTAAAGGGTCTAACTATCAACACTAATATAACAACATAAATGTAATAAATCAATATCTAGGGATTTATCTATTTCTTAACATGGGTCTTTATGCTTAAATTGAGGCTTTATCTAAGGCTTAACATTTCCCCTATCCTTAGTACCACATGTAAGTATGCTTACTTTCCCCTCTCCTCTACTGTAATGGAGTGTGCTCACTTCCCCTCTCCTCCAATACCATAGGGGAGTATTCTTCCTTCCCAACTCCTCCAATAACATAGGGTGAGTATGCTTTATTTCCCCTGCCATAAGGGAGTAAGCTCCCCCCACCTTCTCCTCCTTCAAAGAAAACACAAAGAATGTTAATTTGGGTGGTTGGGAAGAGTGATTTCCTAATTTCTTCTAAATAACATGTTAAGTCCATAACGACTATTCTCAAGAAAAAAAACACAAAAAAAATGATATACTATACAACCTTACCTTTGTAGTAGGTGTCTATGATGAGTTCATGTTATTTTTATTTCTTTAGCCCTCTTGTCTTGAGAAGGGAAGGATATCGATTTCAATGTCTAGTACTTAATTGCATGTTTTGGATATATTTCTTTGATCCACAGTGGATCTTGGTAACCTAGCCAGAATGCATGGAAAAAATACTTTGCCCCACCATGAATCGTTTATTGCAGCGATACTTCCATGGTGCCAATACCAAAATTGTCGAGTTCAAATTGAATATGCAAATTAAAATGATTACATGGAATTGCATGTCTTGGTCAACCATTCCGTGGAGTTGGAGTTGAGAGATCCACAGTGAAATAACAGGGAGTGGGATAATGACTCCATGAGTCCATGGAATTGAATATGCAATAAAATAGATTTTCTTTGTTATGACATGAATTTGTATTAATTTTTATTTTAATTATAGATTTATTTTTTAATTATATATAAGAGTTTGTATAGATAGATTTTTTTTATTATTTATTTGATAAAATTTTAGTAAAAAAGTGGGTAAACTAATTTTGTGATAAATATATATATAAAGTTTTATCTTGATTTAAGATGTTTACATGATGTTTTTAACATCAACATCAATTTAAAAACTTTGATTAAGATTTATTTATTTTATAAATATGCATTTTTATTTTCCACATTTATATAGATGAGATTTGAATGGCCCAAGCTTGAGGCAGATTCATCTTAGTGAATCACATTAAAAGAGTTGTCATTATTATACTCTCAAGTAATGTAGAGTAATAAAAACAATTTTACATTTTGTTATTTTAGTAGAATTTGGTGCACATTATCACTTACTTTAATAGGTTTCTACATTTTAGTCATCTTACACATAATCAAATGCTTGACAAATTTTCATGATGGTGCTTCTCAGTGATATAATGGTTGATTGGTTGTGTGGTGAGTATACTCTTTACTTGACCTTATCCCCTAATATTTTGTAAATCAAAAAATAAAAAATTCTAACCAATCATGTTCCATTCTACCTCTTTTATGTGTTTTCTTAAAAATGCCATTAAAATAAGTTAGATATGTCTAACAATGGTGCATTTTGGAATTGTTTCTACGACATAGAATTTTGCATTTATGTTAATTTACAATTATCATCCTCCATCCATATAGAATTTTGCATTTATGTCAATTTACAATTATCATCCTCCATCCATCACATCACCCTTAAGAGGGATCGTGAAGGTTCAAGCAGTGGAGGGCCACATAGGCTGTCAACAAAAGGTTTTCAAACTATTGAAGGAAAAATTGGTTATAAAACAAAATAGGATGAAACAACAAACTAATTAACATCACAATGAAAGGAATTTTGAAGTGGAGGATTGGGTATTTTTGAGGCTACAACCATACAAACAGATGTCCCTCAAGCAACAAAAGAAGGACAACAAATTAGCACTCAAATACTGTGGTCCCTATAGGGTGTTGCAGAGGATTGGAATTATGGCTTACAAATTGGAGTTGCCTCCATATTCATATGTAGAACAAGTGTTCCATGTTTCTTTCTTAAAGAAGGTAATTGGCAACAAGATCCTAGTTGAAACTATTTCACCAGAGATTAATGAAGAAGGGAAAATCATACTAAATTTGGAAATAATACTTGAAACAAGGATCAAGCCGTTGTGAAATCGATCAATGACTAAGTACCTCATTAAGTGGAAGAACCTACTAGTGAAAGAGGTGACATGGGAAGATGAGTTCTTCTTTTAGAAATATCCGCAACTAATCAAGTGTTGAGGGAAACACTTTTTTGAAGGGGAGGGGCATGCTAATCCCTAGATAAATCCCCATGTTAAGCCTTGATATTGAATTATTACATTTATATTTTTATATCAGTGTTGTTGGTTGGACCCTTTAATAGTAATTGTACCATTTGTTTCCTATATATACCAAGTAGACCTAGTTTTAGAAATCATCTCATCTTGTACAATTGTTCTATTGTAAAAGGAGGTTTCTCGTTCGAAGAGGCTTCATATTCATTCATTTATCTCATTGTCAAGGCATGGAGTTACTTCTCTTTCTATTTTTATGTTATTTGGGTGTTTAGTGCATAACAGGAAAGCCAACATACTCACCTACAACACTAGAGGAGAGGGGGAAGCAAGCATCCCCCCATGTTGTTGGAGGAGAGGTAAAAGAGATCATACTCATCATGTAGTATTGGAGGAGAGGGGAAAGTAGGCATGCTCACCTTGTAGCATTGGAGGATAGGGGAACTAGGAATTCTCACTCTGTGGTACTTAAGGAGAGGGGACACTAGACATGATCACATCAAAGTAATGGAGAAGAGGGGAAGAAAACATGCTCAACCCGGGGTATAAGAGGAGAGAGGAAAGTAGGCATGCACACCCCATAGTACTGGAGGAGAGGGGAAACTAATCATGCTCACCCTACGGTAATAAAGGAGAGGGGAAAGTACGCATCCTCACCCCATGGTACTAGAGGAGAGGAAAAATCAATCATCCTCACCCTGTGGTACTAGAGGAGAATGGAAGCATGGATGATCATTGCCTAGTATTGCAGGAGTGGGGAAAGTAGGCATGGTCACCTCACATTGTTGGGGGAGAGGGGAAAACATGAATTATCATTTTGTGGTACTAGATAAGAGGGGAAACCAAGCATGTTCACACCACATTACTAGAGGCCTAGAGGGAAAACCAAGCATTATCACACCATGGTACTAAAATACTAGAGGGAAAACCAAGCATGCTCACCCCATGATATTAGATGGGAGGGGAAATCATGCATGTTCTTTCCACATTCCTGGATGATAGAAGAAATCAAGCATGTTCACCCCATGATATTGGAGGAGAGAGGAAAGCAATCATACTCACCCCATGATATTTAATGAGAAGAGGGAAAAGTAAGCATACTCACCTCGCAATATTGGAGGAGAGGGGGAAACAAGCATACCCACCCTACAATGTTCAAGGAGGAGAGGTAAAAGAAAGCATACTCACCCTGCAACCAATCGACAATTATGTTAGTATGAGATACTAATCCCTTATGGATGCCCCCATTAGCATAAGGATATGATTACTCACCCTATGAGGAGAGGGGAAGGCAGATCAACAAGCATACCCACCCCACAAACAATCAACCATTATGTTGGTATGAGACACCACTCACTCCCTAAGGATCATGGAATATTGGAGCTTATATGTTATTGTAAATTAATTATGTCAACCATTGTGGGATACCAAGTTTTTCATAAATAGATATTTATTTCATATAAACAATTCCAACATACACCATTGTTAGGTTTATCTAACTTATTTTAATGGCATTTAAAAAAAACACGTGAAAATGGTAGAACACACTATGGCTACTTAGTCTCTTTTATTTTTTTCTTTACAAAAAAGTAAGGATTAAGGGCAAGTATACTCACCCCACAACCAATTAACCATTATGTTAGTGAGAAGCATCATTATAAAAAAAATTCAAGCATTTGATTCTATGTAAAATGGCTAAAATGTATAAGCACATCAAAATGAGATGAGCATGTGCACCAAACTCTACTAAAATAACATGATGTAAAATGTTTTCATTGCTCATACATAACTTGATAGCATAATGATGATAACTCTTTTAATGTGGTTCACTAAGATGAATTTTCCTCAACCTTCGGCCTTTCCAATAAATGTGGAAAATAAATGTTTATGAAATAAATAAATCATAATCAAAGTTTTAAATTGATGCTAAAAACATCATGTACAAATCTTAAATTATGAGAAAACTTTTCACATGTCTAACATTTCTATTATTATCAAATTTATAATAGGAAAGAAAACATTTTTATGTACAAATCTTAAATTATGAGAAAACTTTTCACATGTCTAACATTTCTATTATTATCAAATTTATAATAGGAAAGTTTTACATGTCTAACATTTCTATTATTATCAAATTTATAATAGGAAAGAAAACATTTTTATTACAAAATTAGATTACTCCTCTCTCTACTAAACTCTTATCAAATATGTAATAAGAAATAAAATCTATTTACTACAAAATCTTAGCAAATGTGTAATAGGAAAAAAAATATATTTACTACAAAATTAAGGCACTCCTCTTATAGTTTATATGGCAACATACCCTCTAATCAATATTGCTACTAAACTCTTATCAAATATGTAATAAGAAAGAAAATCTATTTACTACAAAATCTTAGCAAATGTGTAATAGGAAAGAAAATATATTTACTACAAAATTAAGGTACTCCTCTTATAGTTTATATGGCAACATACCCTCTAATCAATATTGCATATAACGGTTTGATGAAACTCCCCATGAAAAAATTAAATACGCCCATCCATGTAGCGTTTACCTTATACCAAATCGAGACTAATCATAACTAACTAAATTTAAAATTAGACATGTCTATGCAAGCTCTTGAATTCACAACTTATTAGTCCCTACCTTTTGGGTTGAGGGGATATTAGTAATATGTTTTTGGTTTTCATATTAACTTGACACATAAACTTATGTGTATGTGTGTTGATCGTTTTAACCAAAGTTTAAAAAAAACATATAATTTAGGTTGTTTTTTAACTTAAGTTTTAAGTTTGATCTCTTATTTGGCATCTTCTCGAGGCACAGGGGATGATAGTTTAGGTTATCTTTGATTTAAAGCGCACATTCGTGCTATGATTTTTATACAATGAAATAATTCTAGAGATGAATCTAGCATTACTTTGAAACATTAAAAGTTTGGTGCAATGCATACTCCATATCAGACGATATATTATCCCATGTTTATTGCATCCATTTAGCTTACACATAGAACATTGTTGCACGACACAACATGAAACAACACACAGAGGTACACAGGTGTCCACGAGAAAAGGATAGTCGGCCCTCTATTTCCTCCTCCCTTTCTCGTTGCATTTTCCTTCCTCCTCGCTTCTATCTTTGTTTTCCCCTTCTGCGTTTTCCCCTTCTGCTCAACATTCAGACTCTCAACCTCTGTGTTCCCTTTTGCTCTAGCCTAGCCATTGATCTGAACTCTTCGTCCCTCCATTTTCTTCTACTTCGGCCTAACCATGATCCACGCTATGCACTCTAAAATGCTCCTTCTTGTAGAAGAAAAGCACCCTGAAATGTTGTCTTATAGAAAAAGGAAACCAATTTGTTACACATGTAACATATCTTAGTGAGTGCCATTAGATATTTGAGCTTTTCTTAATTTTTTTTTCTTAAACATTACATATTTGAAACATTACCTCCTTGCAGATAGTGACCTTTAATTTTCTCTTTTAAGATTAGCCCATCATACACTGATACATAAAATCCTCGAACATTTTTTGCGGTCCTCTAGATAACTCATGAAATCAGCAGGTTGATCTTTCTATAATGTGAGTGCTAGTTGGGATTTCTATCTAAATCCACCATATACTGGATTTTGTCTTTTCCTATACAAGAGGTTTTTTTGTCATTTCTTGCACAAGACTGCAATATAAAAAAGAAAGTGAAAATTGTTGTTTTGTTGTTTTCCTTTAAGAAGCCTGCAATTGATCTTCATTGTCTTGTTGAACACAGATGATCAGGCCTTCTCGGCCTAGAGTGTCATTGGCCATGCCTACAACAAAAAGAGCATTGCATAAAAGCTAGTATCGAAGCAACAATAACCAGTCTGAGCAACGACAACACCTTCAAGTCTTTCATTTACAATCTTTGTAAATCATTTCTTGTTATTTGTTTTTTTCTATAAACTATTGGAAATAGAGAAATAAATTAACAATTTCACCTAGTTAAAAATAATAAAATAAATTAGTGATGTATCCTTTGTTGACCCTAGGCTAGGTGCTCACAAGAAGACATTGAACAACGTGAAATATTAACACCTTGCAACATTTCCTACAACTATAATCTAGAAATTTTGGACAACAATTTAATCTCCATTTCAGACGACTTTTTTCAGTTTAATCTAGATATTTATGACAACAGTTTAATCTTCAATTTAGATGACACCTTAAAACATATCTCAGTAAGTCGTTTCACTCCAGCGATTAAATCAATAGCATACTCTAAATCTCTCTAAATTCCATTGAAGACAATCATCCATCTATAAACCCATTGACATAAATGATGAATACTTATCACCAGTCCCTTAAAAGACCAATGCCTGAACAACATGAACAACAACCATTTTTTTTATCTCCATCCTAGACGATGCCTTATAAGGTACTATCATAAGTAATTTTATTCCAAAGATTAAATCAATAACATGCTCCAATGTTCTCTAAATTCCACCTTAGAGTTTCATCCTTCTAGAAACCCATTGGCATAACACTAAGGAGAGCGATGAATACCTATTATCAGACCCAGTAGAGACCATTAAGTGAATAACATGAACAATAGACATAATTGGAGGTTAATTGTACTTGGCATTGATTAGTAAAAACTTAGTATTGAATATCAATAACACTATGAAGACATTTATAACATCAGAATGACTAAATTGCTATGTTACCCTTGAGTTTTTGGATTGGATCATTGAGCTTCTATTCATCTTGCTCCAATGATGTCAATGTGGTTTCTTCTGACAAGAATTTCCAATGTGCATGTTCTCTTTCTTCTTTATCTATGGAGAATTTTTCCTTATTAACTAAGAAATTTTCCAATAGCTTCATGTCACAACCCTCCCAACCTTCCTGCAAGTATTTATTTTCCCATAATATTCATCACTTCCATTGAAACAATCTCCAAATAGGTTCAATATGTGATAAGAATGCCAAAAAATGATCCTCAAATAATTATTATGAGAAAATTCCAACCTTACATACAAGCACATTGTCTTACCAATACAGTATGCACAATTTCCTACCGCTATATTTTGGAGGTTCTCTTTCCTGTTGCTATATTCCGGAATTTGTAGGCAACGCAACAACTCAATCCCCAGTTCCATGTTGATATCAATACACGGAGTTATCAGTTCCAGATCGATATCCTGCACCATAACTTGTTTACCAATTTAAAGAAGGAAGGAAGGCATGACACAGGTGAGACACTTGTTGTATGAGAGATAATGATTATGTAATGCATGGAACACAATTTCATATTAACACCTCTGAACCTATGCATGCATGTTACATGGAAGGTGACTTATAAATAGCATAAAAAAATATGGTTGTACTTCATACATGAATGTCAAAGTTGGCGTCTATGAATGGATAGGCAATGACACCACCTCCCAAGTGGAATCATAACTTGTCCTATGCCGAGCAAAGACAACTACAATTATTGGTTTACTATGGGCTGACCCAGGTTCTAACTACAATATTACCAACGAACCATTCTACCATCGGCCCTTCTGGATACCAGAAGGAAATACAGTGCACAGAGTGCACTATGCAGTCTCACCCGATATGGCTTCTATGGGTGGTTGTAGGACTCAGATGTTTGCAACCCTGGGATGGGATGTGTATCTCTTAGAGGCATTTAGCCTACTTAGTATTAACCTTCAAAACCTTCATTAGATATTATTCCAGACCATTGTCACATCTATTCTACTAGGACCTCATTAATCATTATAGCTACATGTATTCAATGAAAATCATTCATCTGTTGTAAAACAAGATTCTAATCTATTTACTAACTATAACATTCTTCTACTTAGTGTTATTATGCAGGTTATATTAGCTCATTCTTACTGCGCAATGTTCATTTCTTTAACAAGTAACATACTCATCATAAAATATTATCAAATTAAATGCAATCATAAACACTACATATAGTCATATAAAGCACAAAGATATCGTGGTTCAACCCCCTGGAGCTACGTCCACAAAGATTTGTCGCTTGGGCTCTTTATTCATATTCTTTGCAAAATTTAGTGTTGCGCACTATACAATTCTTTAGTCATTGCAGTCGATCTCCACAGATCGCACTAGTTCTCTCAATGATACATACTCCCTCACAACAAGGGCAACAACTACTAATTGTTTCTCTCCAACAACATCCCCCTTTTACAGTCCTAATACATTCTACTTATAAAAAAATGGGACAGAGCCCTTACAAAAACCCTAACCCTACGTGGATTAGGTTTGTCCATTTTCTCCTTGACTTAATCTCAGTTGGTCCTCGGTCCAACCATTTCTCCAATTCGACGCTTGTCCACTTTGTAACTACTTTTCTCGATGTTGGTTTTCCTCTTTTTTTGGCACTGCTTTTCCTCTATTTCAGGCGCACTCCCCTATTTTCTGGTGCTTCTTTAATTCCTTCAAACATTCTTCAATTTTTCCCAAAATTGGTCTATTCCAGCAGGATCCCAAAACTGACATCGTGAATCATCTCGAGTCACTCACAGACTCCTCAATCTTTTACTGCCTATGCTAGTTCTCCATACATCTATGTTATCTGCTGACATTGCTCCCGAGCCTGGCTACTCTTCCCTGCCATGGATTCTACCACCTATGCGATGACGGGTGGTCATAAGATCTCTCCCCCCTCCAAGTCTATTTGTTTGATGTGCACTTTCATTGCGTCTATCTCCACGACCAATCGTTCCACCTTTTCTTGCAGAGGCTCCAACTGAACCCGTCTTGCGATATTCTGTGCCTATTGATCTAAAAATGAAGAAGACTTGTATTCTTGAAAATATTTGCAAGTAAAATTTATGTGTTAAAATGCAAATGGATCAACTTTGCAACACAACTTTAATAGAATTTACTCATTCAAGGTGCATATAAACAACAACAATAACAGTGAACAGAAAACACATAACACAACAAATGATAAAGGAGTTCACGCCTCTCTTGGGCTACATCTCCTGGTCCAGCTTCCAATGGATCATTTGTATTATTTGCTCAAAGTGCTAAAAAATGTGCTTTACAATGCTCAAAATGACAAATAGACTGCTCCAATGGCTTCAGAACGTCCAAAAACCCCTAGCTGGGCTTTTTCGGTACCTCGTTTGGCCAAAAATTGAAGAAGATAGGCTTCCTGGAAGTCCCCCTTCAAACTTGTTGTCTCTGCATCTACAAATCGCACCCTTCTTGGCTCAACCTAGCCCACACGCATATTTAAGCATTAAAACTTAGCACCGGACGCAACTGCGCAAACCGTGCAAACTGTAGGATGGTTACGGGCGCACCTAGCCCCTAACCGCCAGGGCTATGGTAGTATGACCGACCCATATGACCGTGCGCAAGTGCAAACATAGGCCCCCGTTTCCACAAGCCAATGGTTAAAGAACAAGTGGCGGGTCGTTTGTATAACTGTTGAACCGAATTCAAACCAAAACGCATACCCGCACACGCACATATGGTAATACATATGGTCATATTGTTATAATGTATGCGACCGGGGGCTGGGGCTAAGCCCCAGCCCGGACCCCCGCGCCAATACATAACAAATCAAACTTAAATAAATATGAAACCATATATATAACAAGGATTATGGTGTGGCGCGTTGGCAATGAAAACTTTGTAAAGGTTGTATTCGTAGGTGGAGGTCACGGGGTTGAACCCGGTGGACTCCAATAAAGTTTTATACAAGCAACCAATAACATGGTGCCACGTGGTAGCCCATGACTGGGCAACGTGGCACTGTACAACCAACCAAATACTGCCACGTGTCACAATGTCATTCATCCACATCTGCCAACTATCTTCCACTCAGCCTTGCCACATGTCGTATGGATTGCCATGTCAGCAGTCATACGGACTGTATGAACTGTACAATCAACATCCCTTTTTTGCCTATTTGTCATTTTGAACAGAATGCGATATCTCTCGCTCTCGACGTTCGTTTGAACCCAAACGAGTTGCGTTGGGTTCATAATGATGAGGCCTACACTCTCGTTCGATTTGAAGTGATTCTGAACACTTTGAATTTTTGAGCAAAATTTGATTCCCTGGATCACCTACACCGCTTTTTCCTCTACCTGTAGGTTCTTCATTTCTGCGATAGTCTTGATCTTATTTGGTAGTGAAATTGTCCTCTGTTGCTGCTTGACATATGACATTGTGGTATGCATTTTATCTTCCTTCCCTTGCATCTCTTGTAGGCTCCCATCCTCTAATAGTTGTGTCCAAAGCTGAGCACTTTTTTCCAACAACTTCGCCACTCTATGTATATTCTGCATGATGATATCTGTAGATGTTGTGGTATATTTATCTCTTTGTTCTCTGACTTCTAGAGGATTAGTAGGTATTGTGCGCTCCTCTAGTTCCTTGATCTGTTCTTTATATTATTGCAAATTCGGTGCTATCTTTCTCATCTTCTCTTTCGAAGATGCTCCCTCCGATTCTGCGTTGTCTAAGATGTAATGTTCCTAAGTTGGCTAGTCTAGGAAACGTTGCCAATGTGTGTGTAGGATCAAAGGTTTACAACATAAATGATCATACAAATAATAAATGTGACAAAGGACTGCAAAGTTTGTATTACAAAATGGCCAAATGCGGCTGAATAACTGACAATACTCGACTAGATCAACATACAAAGGATCTTAGCCGGAATATAAATAAGAAACTGTGGCTGAATAAAATAACAACACTCGGCTAGATCAAAAGAAAAAAGGATCTTATCCAGAATACAAATAAGCAACTAAAAGATAATACACGGAATATGGGAGCATTGCAGAATCAATGAAGAATGATGGAAGACCTGGATGATCTTCCCGATGACTAGGGTGTGTCTTTCAACACCGAAATCAGCCTACTGGTGTCTTCCTCCTAGAATATACTGAACTATCTCTCCTGAGATGTGCCTCTTCTCCTCAATGACAAGTCATAATCTGCATAATGATGAATTATGTCGCTGACCCTTCCTTTATAGCTTTCCAAAACCCTAAATCATGCTGAAACCCTAATTCACTGTTGACTTCCAAAACCCTAAATCATGTTGAAACCCTAATTCACTATTGACTTCTATTTTTAGCTCATAATGACCTAAAAGCGCTTTTAACCCTTTTTAGCTCAATGTCACTTTTCGAATATAACACATGTGACTGGAGTGACCTCTAGTAATCCTGCTTACCCCTCTTTAGCCCTGGCTATAGTCTAATGGGGCAGTTTAGACCATTAAGCCTCCTCTCTGGAGCTCCTATTTGGAAAGGGACATTACAGTCCTCCCTTCCCGAAATTGCTTGTCCTCAAGCAATACCAGTCCAGGGTGTTGCAACACCT
>SNQJ01S0008006.1:100717-120155 GCA_010110895.2 Picea sitchensis | reverse complement strand
GAATAAAGGGACTGTTGTACACCTCTTAGTTCTGCTTCAATTCTATCATACATGGATTCTTGTTTTTCTTCGTTTCTTTGCAAAATCTCTTCTAAGGCATCTCCTACAACTGAAATAATGAAGTCGAAGTCATCGACCGTGAGTACATTCTGCATCTTTGGCTTATTGGATTTGGACTTCTTCCACAATGAAGGTTTTATGGGGGAAACCTTCCTTTTCTTAGATGGATCAGTGTCATCAGGGAGGTTCTGTGGCGGTGTTACTTCCCCTTGATTATCTTCTTCTTGTTCTTTTTCCTCTTTGTTCACTTCGTCATCACCTCCTCCGCTAAGTGACTTGGATGTAGCCTCTTTTGATGTGTTGTGTACTTTCTATACATCTTGCTTCTTTTTCTTCCTTATATTGCTTGGGGCATCATACTCTTTGCGAGTAACCTCCAGATTTCCAATGAGGTCTGGATCAGACAACTCTGCGGGGTCAGCAGGGATAAGGAGTTCTACAAGCCAGTCTTTAATGATTTCTTCCAGGTCCTCTGTAGAGAGCTTGTAGTAGTACTGAAGTTCTTATTTTCTTTCATCAACACACGCGGTGATATAAATACAATTCTTATCTACACGAAAATTCATAAGAGGCATGAACCTGTCCAGGGTGTTCGACGTCATACGAGGGAAGGACTCAATTTCCCTTCTAAGATGCAGGTAATAGGTATGAATATTGCGTTTGACTGCCACTGCTTTCCCATATTGCTTGAATACCAGAGTGTGGTGAACTTCGCAGTGAGTGACTCGAATGGATTGATGTCAAGGAATGTTGCACCTTCCGGCATCTCCAAAGAAGTAAACGAGATGAGGATCAGGAGCCAGCTGAAGTGAAATTCATAGCCCTAATCCTTAGCTTCGCGAAAATCCAGTTTGAGCTGGTTAACTAGGTACTTCGCCTAGTTCATCTATAGGCCTTCTACGCATTTCCCAGCGAGGTCAACAACAAAACCTGTGACCTGTGTTGGTTTGTTCTTTCTTACTAGCTTTCCTGCAATTAATTGGCATGCTAGGCGCACTGCACCATTCGGGATGGAGGTAACCTTATAGCCTCGCGTCCCCTTCTCAACATCGTCGTATGTTTCTTTAATCGTTTGTGCCAAGGCGCGGTCTACAACTTTTCCTGGGTAGAATTCTTGTGGTCTGGTCCCTACATGCTTAGTTTGGTGATCCTATGGATCAATGTCAGATCGACAGTGATTCGTCTGTCCAACTAGAGGTAGCCACCGTGGAAGCCCGAAAGCAGGATCTTAATGCAGGCGTTAACCTCTTGGTGCCTTCCAAAATGTGGAATCTTCATTACATTCAAAAGGGTGGATTGCGCGAGGTTCATCTTCCATGGCTGGGGGATGATTTTCGTCTTCTTTCCCTTTATCTTGGTTAGATATTTGTGAGGCACGAGCATGCCATAGATCTTATAGTCTCCCAGGTTATAGTCACTGATTTTCAATGTTGGAATCCTCTCTAGCTGTGGTCTAACTGCACGTATCCCCTTCGGGAGATACGCAGTGATGACAGTGTATTTGAAGTCCCTTGGGACACTATTGTGACTCACTACACCGACCAGGGGTGGGCTGTAATAGGGTAGTATGGACGGTAATAACTTTTCATTCACCAAGTCATCTCTATGCTTAGTTCTTTTCTCAGTCGCAGCTCGGGATGGTCCAGATCCGTGAGCAGTCGACGGGGAGGCTTGCACTCCTCTCGTCGATGAAGCTTGTACACCCACATACATCACTCTTTCAATCATGAGGTCGACAAGTATCTCCTTCACAAATTCTTCTACTACGCTAAGTTCTTCGGACATAAACGCTCTTGGTTGAATATCACAGGTTGAAGAGAAACTACTCGATTCAACGGAACAGATGGCGATAGCTTGATGATCACTATGCGAAATCAAATGATCTATGAGCTCAGATAATCACAAGTGGAAAAATTGTTCTCAGTTCTAGGCTCGATGGACTAAGTAGACAACTAGGTAACGGATATTTCCAATGGGCGGGAAGCCTTCATTAATGCAATTATGTCCATTACGGCGTGGTCCCAATGGTCTGATGGCGAGATTTCTAGCCATAATTGTTGTTCTAACTTTTTGGGCTAACAGTTATAATGACTCCAATGGTCATATTACTTTTCCATGATGTGTTGTACTGATATCCCAACGGAGTTCAAATTTTGGAACCCTTCCTTCTGCACAGTTCTTTCTGGTGTTGTTTGTAATTTTTCTATCTTTGCTTTCTTCTTACTGAGCTTTCTAGCCTTCTTCCCGGTGATCTTCGTCTCGATATTCCTCTTTCCATTCTGATTATTATCTTTTCTTGGCATAGTAACTTCACACTGTTGATGGTATTTACCAGGGTTCAAGGGTAATACTTCTTGTCTGTCTAGTGTAGGTGCTCTACTTTCCTGTACAGACATGTATCTCAAGTCCTCCTGTGTTCTTTCAATTTTGACATCCCAATGTATGGCCCTCAATAGTTTCGATTGATATTCTTGTTCTTTCAATAAGTGCGTGATTCTCTTGGTCATGAAGTCTCTTAGGTCTTGCTTTTTCTGTTCTAGGTCTTCTTCTTCCTTCCTTCGAGTCTAATCCTTCTCGATCCAGGTTTTTTCTAGTAACATAGTAAATGGAGCGTTGTTCTCAATAAATTTAACAACCTCAAAATCTTCCTCTGTCGAAGTTCCATGGGCACTCATAGATATCTGGGTAAGTATTCCTCACAGGGTTATCAACTTTCCTCTAAACAATCCTATTCCTCCCAGTGAAGCAATCATAATAGGCTTCCCTAAAATTTCCCAAGTTCTTTCTGTCATGATATTCACCTGTGTTTCTGTCATGATATTCACCTTTCTTTGAAGATTTCTGGTAAGTTGATGTTTCTATGATAATTTAGGGTTTCTTTCATTTTCAATAGTACAGTTTTTTATTCTTTCTGGGGTTCTACCCTAGTCTTAGTTTCTTGACCTTCCTCAGGGTTTTCTTGTCTCATATTCATTCTTTCAACCTTAGCAATCATTCTAGGGAAATCCATAGCTTTACAACAAAGACAACTGGGTCTTCTATCAGGGAATTCCTTAACAAGATGTCCCGGTCTTCTACAACTGTAACAAAGAGTGAATCCTCTCTTTCCTTTAAATGATACTCAACCCTTCCTATATTGCGCACTAGGATCATGGTAGCTAACTTGCAAAAAAATCTTTCTAGGATCCCGCATCCATTTGTTAGTCCAAACATTCTTTCTATACATAGGAATAACATATCTTTCAATATTTCTATCAGATCTACTCATATCAAAACTTTTATCTTCTGGTTGTGGCCTAGTTTTTAGGCTAGGACAAAATCTATCAAACATACCTAGATCCATACTCTTGAAACAAAAATTTCCACTAATCTTACTTTTAGCAGAGCACAAAGCTTCTAGATCTAAAACTTTTCACTATTCTTACCTTTACCAGAGCACAAAGCTTCGATATCTTACCTCTTTGCTTCGGATATGACTTTTATTCTTAGCACAAAGCTTCACAATCCAAGTAGAGTACTGCACACTAAGGCAATAGATCTATGCATGGAGATTTCACAATTCCAGGTCAGATCTTCGCACATAGCTTCTTCTTCCTCAATTCCCAGCAATCACAGTTTCAGGTCCTGGCAATGGAACCATTTGTTGGAATAGGGGCAGAATCAGGGTTCAACGCACCAACAAAACCCTAGATATCAACCCTTTTAGCAACACCTACGAAGCAGATGAAATCTCACCCGAGGTAGAGGCAGGGGTGGTTGCAGGACTCATGTGTATGAAACCTTAGCTGGGACATAGATAATGTGATTCTAACACCTTAACAGAGAACTTAGAAATTATGATTTGTCAATATTTAGTCTTAGTTTACAGCACAACTAAACCCTAATAGAATATCTGTGCAGTATTCACATAGATTCAACAGACTCAAGAACTAAGCATACCAACATAGATCATATCTAGAATTCATTCACATTATTCGACACTAAGCTATCATATTGGATTCATCTATCATCTAACATCACACTAAGCATTGAATCACCTAAACAAAAGAGAAACCAAAAAACACAAATCTTTCACAACACAGGATATACGTGGTTCACCCCCACCCTGGGGATACGTCCACCAACTCTTTGTCTTATTTATTATCTTCGGTCAATCTTCTTACATGCACAAAGCCTCAAAATAAACTCTGCAGAGGAAAAGAGATATGCGCACCTCTCCAAATCCTCCTTCCCCGAGTAGATCTAGGCACAGAGCCTTCCACAGTCTGTGCACAAAGCACTACATACGACTTGCACTTAGCTCTGCAAGTCTCAACATACAACACACACCAAGCGTCTTACAATCATTTGCACTCAGCATAGTATTCCTTCTCTGCCCTCTTCTTACATCACCTAGAATTATATTTTTACATTACAAAATACGCCTAAACATGGGTAAACCCATGGGCCGACATCCCCATACCCATTACATAAGCCCAAAACACAAAAATCCCTAAAAAGGGGCCGAGATCTCGCGATCTCCGCTTCGACTTGCACTCTGCCTTCAACAGTCTGTCGAAGTCCCAAACGTAGGTCAAACATGACCAAGGATCCTCAAAACTTGGTCAAGGGCCAACAGTCCTTGATGAGGTCAGGATATCAAGAGTTGGGTCTTGAACTCATTGAGCTTGGGGAAGAACACTCATGTAGACCCAAGCAACCACCCATCATAGAAGAAAAGAGAGATGACGGAGGAGTAGATCTTATCAAATGGTTTCTCAAGGAAGCTCTTGCACAAAAGAGGAACAATATGATGGATAATTTCACCTAGATACTTTGATTGTTGCCAATAGTAATGGAAGCACCTTCAACTAGAAATCACTTCGAAGGAGCGACACCATTTAAGGTACAAGTTAACTTTGATATTCCTTTGTTTGAAGGCCATATAGATGTCGAGGCTTGGAAAAATGGTTAAGTCTTTTAGAGGTTTATTTCTCTGTCCATAATTTTTCCAATAGTGAAAAAAACAACTTCGTGCTCCTTAAATCGCTTTCCCGTGTCAGATTTTGGTGTGAGACTTACTGTGAGAAAATGTCAGAGAAGTATGTATTTTTTGGGCCAGGACCCACTTCAACATCTTTTTTTTATTCCCTCAAGCATCAATACTACCTTGTTGAAAACTATGATGACCAGTACATGAGATGGATAGCTTTGCATTAGGAGAGAGACCAAACAGTGTCAGAGTACACCAACATCTTCCATATCTTGCATACAAATATGGGAATTAAAGACTCTGAGTGGCACCTAGTTTTGAAGTATCGTAGTGGCCTGCATAGGTACATAAAAACATATATGGAGTTCCTAGACATCTCCTTACTAAGAGTCACTTACTGATATGTTGTCAATATTGAGAAAAAGTTCAAGAAAAAGAATAAGTGGGATTTTAGTTTTGCAAACCCATCACAGCATAAGCAAGATAAAGGTGGCACTAAATCCCAAAGAAAAGGACAAATCAAGGATGGCCAGCCCCAGGGAAACAAATACAAGCCACAAGAAAATAAGGGTAATGAGAAGTTTAAGAAGGAAACTTGAAAGTGATGGGAGTACCAAAAAATCCCTTAGAACAACATTGATGAATGTTGCTCCAAACAATCATTGTTGGATGGGATGAAAGCCTCAAAGTAGGATGTTGACTCAGACTTTAATTCGGAAAAGGATAAATGAAAATGGATCATTGACACAGAACCCAATGTCAACATCACTACCACAAAATTCAAACTAGAGAAACCATAGGAACCTAAACAAGTAGAGAACCTATTCCACTCATAGATGTGGGTGAAGTTGACCCCACTCCATTTCATTGTCAACAGTGGTATCCAAAAGAACATAATATTAGCAGAGGTCATCAAGAGGTTGAACCTAACATCAATACCACACCCTCATCCATACACCGTCAGTTGGCTTAGCCAGGGACGAGATGTCCACATCATCCAACAATGTGGCTTGCACCACAACATCAAACCCTTCAAAGATGAGGTATAGTGTGATGTTGTCTTGCTTGAAGTTTTTGATGTTCTTTTAGGACAACTATATATGTGGAATGATCATGTTATATTTATGAATCTAGTCTCTGTAGTTTCATTATTACTTTGATAGGTAAATTATATAGGGTATCAGAGGCAATCCCAACTACTGCTGTCTCTTTGATCTCTGTGAAGTAGTGCAGAAAGGTGGTCTCTCAAACTGGGAGATTTTTCCTCTATATGGTATGGTCAAAAGGTGAACATAAGGTCATTGCAACCACCAAAACCTCTACACGAGGTCTCTCTACATAACATCAGCAGGTGCATGAGATAGTTTAATACCACAAAGACATATGTGCCTTGCCTATTGGGGTACCTTTTTACTATCAGGTAAAACACTCAATTGATTTAACACTTGGTGCTCCTCTAACTAACATCCCTTTATACAGACATTGTGTTATGGACAATGAAGAAATCAAATGCCATATCCAAGAGATAATTATGAAATTCCACATCAGACCAAGCTCCTCACCTTGCGAGAGCCCAATTGTTCCGGTACAGAAGAAGGATGGGACATGGCAACTTTGTAATGATTACAGAGCCCTGAAAAAGATCACAGTCAAGAACTGGTACCTAAACCCTCAGATTGATGATTTTATATATCATCTCAAGGGTGCCAAATTTTTCAGTAAGATTGATCTAAAGTTAGACTACCACCAGGTGTTGATTGAGAAAATTTATGTATGGAAGACAACTTTCAATTTTAAAGAAGGTCTCTTCTAGTGGTTGGTGATGCCTTTCATCTTGACTAATGCCCCGACCACATTCATATGAATGATGGATGATATATTGTGGCTCTTCACAAACTCATTTTTGGTTGTATATATGGATAGCATCCTCATCTTTAGCAAAACCTTGCACCTGGAACATTTGAAGCACATTGAGAAGGTCTTGGGCACCCTATGACAACATAAGTTATATGCCAATTTCAATAAGTGTTCCTTTGGAATGCAAATAATCCAATATTTTGGATACATCATGGTTAAGCAGGGTGTGCATATGGATCCAGACAAGATCCAAGTCTTTAGTGGTTGGTCGGCCCTAAATACACTGACTGAGCTCCACAGCTTCTCAGCCTCGCAAAATTCTATCGCAATTTTTTGTTGGGGTTATCTCATATCACTTGGGAACTAAGCTAGGTGAACAAGGGTGAAGCCAAGGCCAAGTATTTTTGGGCCACGTCACAACAAAAAGAATTTGAGGATTTGAAATTCCGCCTATGTTAAGAACCATTCCTTATTCTTCCATACCTGCAATAGCCATTTGATATTGATATATATTCTTCATATTAGGCTATTAGTGCAAGCCTCACTCATCATGGGCATATGGTGGCCTATCACAGTGAAACACTATTTGATGATGTTCGTAGATACCCCACATATGACAAAGATATGTACTCCATTATGTTGGCATGTCGATAGTGGATGAATTACATTCTGGTAAAGGAAACGATCACCCACACTAATCACAGGCCTCTAAATTTCATGCATAAATGAGGAAAATTACATAATGGTTGGCATCAAAAGTGGTCCACGTAACTACAAAAGTTCCATTTGAACATAAAGTACAATAAATGCACCACCAACCATATCGTGGACTACCTTATTCGACCCCCCGGTAGTGGTGCTAACCACAGTTCTTAACTCTCGTGGGATTGAGACCTCCAAGTGGCCACAATTGCACAATAATGAGTCTAACTTTACTTCTACCTATTAGATGTTGATCACTAGAAAATTGGTTCTATACTTTCATCTCTAGGATGGAATACTATTCTATTTGAGCCATATTTGTGTTCCTCCAAGCGAGCATGCAAAGTTGATTTGGGAATCTCATTACAGTCGAGAGGCAAGACTCTTTGTCATGGAAAAAACAGTGGAAATCCTGCAAAAACATTTATATCAGATCCTTCACTTCCTATGCCATTTCCAAACCCGCCATCAAGAAAAATGGTCTATACACCCCTCTTCCTACTCCTGATATGCCTTGGGAGTCCATCTCCATGGATTACATGTCTAGTCTGTTAACACATAAGATTGATTGTGTAAAGGAGGATTTCTGGTTTTCAGAGCCTACATTTAACCATTTATCCGAGGATTATGTCATACCTTCAACTAACAACCTCCTTGAAGTGTGCAAACTATATTTGAGCTGGCGCTGCAAACTAGTTAAGGAGGAGCGTTGTATCTTGGATAGGTTGCAGGAAATGATGTTCAGACTTATCAACATCCACAACAGCCTTAGGACCATCAAGTACTCCATGAGGGTTTGCATCTTGTTTAAAGCTCGAGAAAGTGGTTTTGGATTTTTTTTCATTTTGGCGTTGTGCACTGGTGACATGCGCTACAACTTCGTTGCGAACTCATTTCCTGTAGAAGATGCTTTTACAGATTGTGATGTGGTTTTTTCTGAAATTTTTTGTGGAGGATAATGATTATTACATTGATTTGTTGTCCAAATTTCAGCCTGGCCCAGTTTGTAATTTGAGATATATAATTAAAACACCAGTGCGCTGCAAAATGGTGCTGCAAACTCTTTGTTTTGCATAGTTGTTGGATATTTTCCTTGTTTTGAGGTTTTGTAATATACCATATATAAAATGTATGCAGAACATAAATAAAATGCTAGTAATGGTAGAATAATAGCAATATAACCAGAACATTCACCACAATAACACTGAAATGATATAAGAATAACAACAGAAATAACACTTTGAATCTGAAAGCAATGTTCACAGGCCTCTTCGAGGGGGCAACCTCCAGTTGAGCAGAGATCTATTACAATAATATCCAAGATAGGGTTCTCATACCCTCGACTCCTATTTATACTAAAAGGAAGCATCTAGAGGAAGATCCTTCTAGAAGCGGAAGCTTCTATTAGGTCTTCTTACATCCGCCTTATTCTATTTTATTGAAAGGCCTTATTAATATTGACCTTTATTACATCTAAATATATTGTTCTACCTATGTGCAGGTTAGGACCCTAACATGTTTTCCCCCTTAAAAACAACCTTGTCCTCAAGGATTTAGATGACGAAATTGCTGCAGAATGGTAGCTGGTTCCTAGGTGGCATCTTCTGGAGTTGTATCTTTCCACTGGACTAGCACTTCCTTGATGGTTCTCTGACGTAGGCGATGCTCACGCTGGTCCAAAAATGCTTCTGGTTGTAGCCAAATGGATCCTTCTTCAACTAACTTTGGAAGGTTGGTTTGAATTTGGCACTTAGCTCCAATCACCTTCTTTAAGCATGAAACATGAAAAACAGGATGTAGCTTCGAATGGATGGGCAAAGCTAATTGATAGGCGACTTGTCCCAAAATATTGAGCACTGTATAAGGACCATAAAATTTGGGTGCTAGCTTCTGACAATGCTCGGCCTTGAGGGAAGTTTGCTTGTAAGGTTGCAGTCGAAGAAACACCTAATCCCCTTCTACAAATTGACGTTCAGAGTGACCTTGATCTGCTTGTTGCTTCATGCAATTTTGTGCCATGACCAAATTCTCTTTGAGGTTACAAAGAATGGCCTCTCGAGCTATAAGTGTTAGGTCAACCGCCTGGACCTTCGAGGCATCCGGTAAGTATGAGAGAACTGAAGGTGGATTCTGTCCATATACCGCTTCAAAAGGAGTCATGCGTGTAGCTATATGGTATGAAGTGTTGTACCACCATTCATCTAGGGGTAACCATTAAGCCCACTGACTTTGATTTTCTGAGGAAAAACACCTCAAATATGTTTCCAAACACTTGTTGACAACTTCCATTTGGCCATCAGTCTGGGGATGATAAGTTGTGCTAAGATGCAATTCTGTGCCTTGTATCTTGAACAGTTCTTGCCAAAAATTGCTTGTGAAAGTTGGGTCGCGATCAGAAAGAATAGAGTGTGGCATGCCATGAAGCTTGAAGACCTGATCCATGTAGATTTGAGCCACCGTGGATGCTATAAACGAGTGTTGAAGAGCACAGAAATGAGCATACGTGGAAAGGCAATCAACAATCACCATGATGATGGATTTATTTCCAGATTTGGGTAAGCCGGTAATAAAACCCATAGAGATATTCTTCCAAATAACAGGTGGAATCGGGAGAAGTTTTAGTGTGCCAGGAAATTTGATTGTTTCTCCCTTGTTGTGTTGACACACATCACATTCAGCTACAAAATTAAAAATGTCGTGTTTCATACCATCCCCAAAAAAGGAATGTTTGACCCTGTCATAGGTTTTGGTGAACCCGGAGTGCCTTGTTGTGGGTGTAGCATGAAGCTCAGAAAGTACCGTGGATTTAAGATTTGATTGTTTACTTAAATACAAACGACCTTTCTATCGAAGTTCCTCATGGAGCCAAGACTACCCTGGGGAAGCTGGAGCATTGGACTGCAATTGCTGGATCAACTGTGAACTTTTGGGATCTTGTAGCCATTCCTGGCGAACGACTTGGAGCCAATCTGGTACAATGAATGAAAGAGAAAAAAGGGATCCTTCATCTTCATATTTTCGAGAAAGTGCATCCGCAACCACATTGTCTTTTCCTTTCTTATAAATGATCTCATAATCATATCCAAATATTTTAGTCACCCATTTTTGTTGTTTTGGGGAGGAAATGCGTTGTTCCAGAAAATACGTGAGGCTTTGATGGTCTGTCTTAATTTGGAACTGTTGCCCCAATAGATAAGGACGCCACAGATCCACGGCATGCAGAATAGCCAACATTTCCTTTTCATAGATGGATTTGCCTAGATTTCTTTCAGATAGTTTCTTGCTGGTAAAGGCCAAAGGTCGACCTTCTTGCATAAGGACAACACCAATTCCTTTCCCTGAGGCATCACATTCCAACACAAAGGTCTTCGTGAAATTGGGAAGGGCAAGGACTGGAGTGGTGCACATGGCCATCTTCATGGTTTGAAAAGCTTGAGCAGTGGCTGGAGTCCAAGTGAAAGATTTCTTTTTGAGGAGAGCAATGAGAGGTGTTGCAATCTTCCCATAATTCTTAACAAACTTGCAATAATACCCTGTTAAGCCTAGAAATCCACGCAAGCTCTTAAGAGTCTTTGGGTGAGGCCAGTATTGCATAGCTTCAGTCTTTTTAGGGTCCACCCTGACACCATCTTTGCCAACCAGATGACCCAAGTATTCTACTTCTGAGGCGCCAAAAGAACATTTAGACTGTTTCAGGAAAATTTGGTGCTGAGAGAGTAGATGGAGAACTCGATCCACATGGGCAAGATGATTTGTCCAGGTTTTGCTATATATGAGGATATCATCAAAGAAAACTAAGACAAAATGGCAGAGAAAAGGATGGAAGACATGATTCATGAGGCTTTGGAAGGTGGAGGGGGCATTACACAAGCCAAAGGGCATGACCAAAAACTCATAGTGGCCCTCATGAGTTCTAAAGGAAGTCTTGGGAATATCTACCTCTTTCATACGTATCTAGTGGTAGCCTGAACGAAGATCTAGTTTAGTGAAGAATTGGGAGCCACTCAATTCATCCAGGAGGTCATCAATGACAGGAATGGGGAATTTGTATTTGATGGTAAGTTTGTTGAGGGCACGGAAGTCAGGACACATTTGCCAAGAACCTTCTTTCTTCAGGACCATGACCACAGGAGACGAATAGGGGCTCGTACTAGGGTGGCTAACACCTGCATTAAGGAGTTCCTGGACCATTTTCTCAATTTCATTTTTTTGGGAAAAGGGGTGACGATACGGATGGATATTGGGAGGAAGGCTTCCTGGTACAAGGAGAATGGAATGATCATGAACACCACGGGAAGGAGGGAGGCCTTGGGGGGTGGAAAAGACCAATTGATGTTTAGAAAGGATGGATTGGAGGTCTTGCGGTACGAAGGGTGTCTCTGTTGCTTGTATGGCATGGAGTTGGGCGATAACACTAGAATGACCCTTTTTGAGCAGATTTTCCATGCGATGGGAACTAATGATCTCAGGTGAACCAGAGGTGATGCCTTGGAACTTATATTGGTAGCCCTCCTGGTCAAATTGCATGGTTAAGTCTTTAAAATCCATGACAATGGGACCCAAAGTCCTTATCCAGTTTGCACCCAACACAATGTCACAACCTCCCATGTCGATAGAAAACATATGGGATTTCAGGTGGTAGTCACCAATTTGGAGACGCACATTTTCACATGGGAGGTAGTCACCAATCATGATTTGGAAATTATTGACAGCATGGATGTAGCAATGAGTTTCTTGGGCAATGCAGTGATGAATACAATTATGGGTGCTGCCACTATCAACCAGAATGATGACCTTCTGATGCTTGATGTAACCGATTAGCTTGAGGGTTTGGGGAGTGGAGAATCCAGTGAGAGCATGGAGGGAAATGACTGGTTCTACTTTGGGAGGGTCTGAGGGAGGGGTTATGTCAGTGGATTCAGTGGATTCAGGTGATTCAGACATAGAGGGAGTTTCTTCATCTTCTTTCGAAATATCCTCGGAGATGGCCATAAAAATCTTTTGTTCTTTACACTTGTGGCCCGGGAAATATTTGTCATCACAGTTATAACAAAGGCCTTTGAGTTGGCGTTCAACCATTTCAGCCCGTGTCAATTTTTGGATCTTTAGTGGAGCAAAGGGAGTAGTGGGATTTACTGGTTTAGGGTGAGGGATGAAGGAGGGTTTGTGGTTTTGAGAAGATACAACCTGTTGTGCTTCTTTAGCTCTTTTGGTAGCCTCCACCCAACTCTCAGGCCGAGCCATGAGGACATGGGCCCAAATTTCATCCTTGAGGACGCTGATAAAACACTCTCGAAAAAAGGCATCAGACATGCCCTCTGTTCTAAAAGCGAGGCACTCAAAGGAAGTTATAAAGTCTTCCACTATTCCTAATTGTTTCAGCTTTTTCAAACATCCCAAATGGTTGGTGTCAGTGTCAAATCGTTCATAAAGCTCTGCCACAAATTGTGTCGAGGCAATATACCCTTGACGATAATTTTTTCTCCATTGCCACCATTGCCAACTTTCTTGATCTAGATGGAGAACACCATACTGGAGTTTGGCCAAGTCATCTGTAATATTGTATAAAGAGAAGTAATGTTCCATTTGGGTTACCCAACCAGTGGGGTCCGAGCCATCAAATTTGGTCACATCCACCCATGGAAGGCGTAGGTCACGTTGAAAGTGATGGTTCTGCAAGGTATGGGAATGAGAGGAATGGTCACCTTCAGTATGTGGGGGTGAGTAAGAGGAAGGGTTATCTGTAGGGATATGCAGTTTGGTGCAGAGTGTTGAAAAGACTGATTCAAGATGGGTGGTGAGGTCTTGTTTGATTTCACCCATTGAGGACTTCATGGTTGTATTGATGGTGGTGACATTGGCACTAAGTTGTTTCACTTGTTGTTGGGTCTCAATGAGACAAGATTACAAGGTGTTGAAGCAAGCTTCAAAGTCTTGGATAGGAGTATGGGCCATGAGGATGGGGGAACTAAAAAGGGGCAGGCAGGGTAAAAAAGTTTTGCCGAAAAAATGATATGGATGAATGTGATAAGGGCGAAGAGATGAATTGAATGGAATAGGTCTGAAATAATGGTGAAAAAATTTCCAGATTTTTTTTTTTTTTTAAACAAAGTTATACTATGGTCTAAAGAATACTGCAGAGAGGAAATGCCCAAATGCTTCACCAGAAAGGAATGTTTATTTACTTGGCAACCCGAACATAGTTGCATGAGAATAGATCTTGTCTGTTTTAATTTGTTTATGTTTCTGTCCCCAAGGGTTAGGTATTCAAGGGTTCTACAAACAAGGGTTTTCCCTGTGTTATAGCTCTCTGATATACGTGCGGGGTCTAACAGTAGTACTTGGCCCAATATCTCAGGGCACTAACTAAGGAGGATAGACCATACCCTTAGCCGTACTACCTGACTACCCAGGTACTAGAGAGTATATTCTCGAGTGTTGTTCTCGGTGACACTATAGCAGTCAAGCGACCGATCGGTTTATCTAAAGAGGGATTTAGGTAATCTAGTCCGATCCGTACACAGGTGTTCTCTGATGCACTACCACTCGAAGGGGTACCAACAGGGGTTACAAGGGTGGCCAACAGATGTGCGCTTAAGTACCACTTGTATTTCTTGCATGTATGAATCCCTCAACCGTGGGTTTATGCGCGTAACGACAGATCTTTGTGGCTTAAAGACGCTGGAATACGTTTCTACCCTAAAAAAAAATTTAACCCACACTTTCTGCTGAGGAAAGTGCTCTGATACCACTTGTAATATACCAGATATAAAATGTATGCATAACATAAATAAAATGCTAGTAATGGTAGAATCAGAACAATATAACCAGAACATTCACCACAATAACACTGAAATGATATAAGAATAACAACAGAAATATCACTTTGAATCTGAAAGCAATGTTCAAGGGCCTCTTCGAGGGGGCAACCTCTAGTTGAGCAGAGCTCTATTACAATAATATCCAAGCTAGGGTTCTCATACCCTCGACTCCTATTTATACTAAAAAGAAGCATCTAGAGGAAGATCCTTTTAGAAGTGGAAGCTTCTATTGGGTCTTCTTACATCTGCTTTATTCTATTTTATTGAAAGGCCTTATTAATATTGACCTTTATTACATCCGAATATATTGTTCTACCTATGTGCGGGTTAGGACCCTAACAGATTTCCACCTATCAAAGAAGGTTAGAATGGTCTCCTAGGAGTTTGTTGGACATGAGGGACATGTGGTCCATCTTGAAATCAATCAGGATGACCTATTACAAAAGGCATTTATCATCATAGACAAAATCCCAAAAAAATAAGAATTTGTTAGGCTTTTGTTGGAATCTTTTGCAACAAGACTCCTAAATGAAGGAGGATCCCATGTATCTCCTTGGTTTCGACCTCCTTAGGGTAGATAGATATCATTGACTATAAATGAAAGGGATTTTGAGAAGGAAAGGGTTGGATTCATGATACAAGAGAGGAGAAAGCTTGAGGAGCAGTTCTAGTTGTTGATTTGTAAGCCTGAGGGCCTGTTTGTAACCAACATTTTTGTCATTGAATATTCATGAGATTAGTTATATCAGATTGTGTTCTCTTTGTTCTTCATATGAATTTATATCTTACTTGAATGAATTGTAGCTTTTTAGGATCAATGTTTGTATTTAATTTATAGATTCCTGAGCAGCAAAGGGTTTGTTGTGATTGCCTATAACTCATTGTATTTATTCAAGTAGCTTTCCCATTTGTTTTACAGAGAGGATCTATGTTCAAGGGATGATCTAATTTATTTTAAATTATCCTTTCTTCCATCTGCCATCTTATAATCCATTTTTCTGATATGTTCTTCAACTACCTTCTAACTTCATGATGTTTGTGTGACTCCATTACCCAATGGTGTACCCTACTGATATGTAGTTTGTTTCCCTCCTTTTCTTGTTTTTTCTTTCTTGCTGATCCACCCTTTTATATTTATTTAATTTTTCAGGTTTGAATGGATGTATAGAGGCTTATACTTTTAGACTGTTTATGAAACAGTAATATATTTTTGGTTGTATGTACTAAGACTTGGTATCTTTTGGATAATAGAAGTATTTTTCCTTTCTTTATAAAGCCTTGACTAAAGTTATTCAAAACCCCATTTTCTTGTATGTATTTCATAGAGTAAACTATGAATGACATTACCTTAAGAGTCCTTCATCCATTTGTTATCTCTTTTATAAATCTGTATTGCATACTTTGATGGGTATTGGGCTTACACTCTTAGCAATTAGAGTGTGACTCCCACATGATAAAAAAATTTCGTCGTTTTCGGAGAGCGAAGTTGAAGAAATCTTCCATGGGAGAATGACATTGAGAAGATACAACTCTTGATGGTAGACAAGAGCAGGACATAAGCTTGACTGCAATCTTCTACCTGGTGACTCCAACTTCATTATAGATGAATGTATCGGTGACTCCATTGGTTCGAAATGGACAATATTCTTGCTCATAGGTATGCATTTTGTGATTTCACAAATATATATGGTTTTCTGAATCCCGAGCCTGATAGAAGTAAATGGGAAGGTTTCTTTCCTAGATTTAGAGGAGAGGATTGGCAAGTTCCAATTGAGTTTTTATTAGACTTTCATGAGTGCATGATTAAGCTAAAAGTGGTACATGATGATGCATTGATTAAGTTGTTTAGATAGTATTTGGATGGAGCAGCTCGAGATTGGTGTAGATCACTACCGATTTCTTCTATTTATTCACTGAACCAATTTCATGTAGCCTTTCATTTGTTTTGTAAAGAGGAATTTTTATCTGATTTACTTTATCCAGAATGCTATCATAACTTTGATTTGTTGTGTAAAGGAGTTAATAATCATGAAATACCAATGTGTGTAGAAGAGATTATTCATGATAATTGGGATATTGAACATTTACCTACTATTATTATTTCTTATTATTATGGATCTGAAGATATTTTTTCTCTAGATTCAAATCGTGAAGATCATCTTTCATTTAGTCAAATGGAACTTGAGAACAGTGAAGGCGGTCAACAATAATTTTCAGTTTTTCACATGGAGGATATTGGTAGTAGTTATAAAACTAAGCATGTGCATAAGAAATTCAGTTTTCAGTTGGAACAACAATAAGAAGAGTTATTTATTTACAAATTTATTGACCTTATTGTTGATTATCTGGAATCTTTGAGGAGTACATATGTCAAGTCATTCTTGTCAAATGAAGGTTGGGTCTGTTGTCCTTTCGAACTGCAATTTTGTATGTCATGGATTCTTCTATTTTTCCAATCCAGATCAATAATTTTACCAGTTAATCAAATCTTTGCATGGCTGCATTGGAAGTATGACTTCAATTAAGAAAACAATCTCAACTAGATAGATTAATGTAGGGATGTATATAAATAAGTTTTCTATGCAAGAATTTGATTTGCAGTGAGTATTTTTTAGTTTTCAATAAGGAGCGGAGGTGATCTTAGGCATACATGTTTTGTGGACATAGATGGAATGGATAAGGCACTAGAACTGTATGTTCTTGGTAGCTCACAAGGAGCATGCCATCCCTTGTGGAGACAGATGTTAACACATAAGATTGATTGTGTAAAGGATGATTTCTAGTTTTCAGAGCCTACATTTAACCATTTCTCCAAGGATTATGTCATATCATCAATTAACAACCTCCTCGAAGTGTGCAAGCTATATTTGAGTTGGCGTTGCAAACTAGTTAAGGAGGAGCATTGTAGCTTGGATAGGTTGTATCTTGGATAGGTTGCAAGCACTCACATTCGGACTTATCAACATCCACATCAGCCTTAGGACCATCAGGTACTCCATGAGGGTTTTCATCACGTTTGAAGCTTGAGAGAGTGGTTTTGGATGTTTTTTCCTTTTGGTGCTGCGCACTGGTGACATGCATTGCAAACTCATTTCCTGTAGCAACTACTTTTACATATTTGATCATAAATAAATAAAACGATGATGTGGGTTTTTCTAAAAACATTTGTGGAGAATAATGATTATGTCATTGATTTGTTTTCCAAATTTCAGCCTGACCCAGTTTGTAATTTGAGAGATATAATTAAAACACCAGTGCGTTGCAAACTCTTTGTTTTGCATAGTTGTTGGATATTCGCCTTATTTGGAGGTTGCCACATGCCAAGGAAGGTTATAATTGTTGATTAAGGTTGGTTGTCATTGATGTCGACCCTTTAAGAAATCCCCGTAGCATAAAGGCTAGGTAATGGACCCAATATTGTTTGATGTAAATATGACTTGTTATTGTCATGTCATGGTTGATAATAAGTAGAAATGGATGAACTCCAAAGTGGTCCCCTTATGGTGAAAGCCCTCACGGGGAGGCGCTTTGCGGATTGAGTTATCCTAGAAGTATGGTTAGAGAACCCATGCTTATTTGTGGAATAATGAGATGAAGGTCATAGAATTTGCTAGTGAAAATATCCTATATGGATAGTTCTTGTCATTCCATTTCCAGTGGCATGTGGAACGTCACATAACTCATCACGGTTAGAGAGTTATGGTCATGAGAAGTTGGAGAACCTAGGTTTGGGTAATGGACCCAAGTTTATTTGATGGATAATGGTATGAGTTTTGATATATTTGCAGGTAATACTATTCTATATGGATGGTATATTTCATTCCATTTCTGGTGGTATGTGGAATGTCATATAACTCCTCACGGTTTGAGAGTTATGGCCTTACGAAGTTGGAGGACCCTCTTATGTTATCTAGAAGCCCCAAAAGGTCAAAGTAGTCAAAGTGGTTTAAGATATTTTAGAAGGTAAATAATAACGTGAATTGATGAGTGTACTATAATTCAAAGTGAATACAAAATAAATTATTTAAATAATAAATTTAATGGAGAAATTATAAGTGGGTTAAATGTAAAATAAGGAAAGTGGGCAAAGTGACCTAGAAGATGTTTTTAAGGAAGCTACTTGGAGAGTATAAATAAGAGGCAAGGCTCTCTCATTTCAGACACACTTGAGAATATTGAATACCTATAGGTGTCTGAGGTAACCAAAGGATATCTAATCCGAATTTCTGAAGGAAGGTGAAGAAAATGAGGCTGGAATTCAAGGAAGGATAAATTCTTTTGATGATGCTTTCTAAGGTATGTTATTTACATGTCATCTCACCATTTTCGAAATAACTTTTTTTATAGAATGATTCAGACCATGCAATTTCTATACCATTGAGGAAACATATCCAAGTATCCATGGTAAAAAATTCAGCTTGTGGGTCATTGTATTTTTGGAGTTACACTCCGTGGAAAATAGGGTTTGTGGCTAGTCCTAAAACTAGTCAAAAACAAGTGTTTCGGGTAAAAACATCATAAACTCTTCATAAAAGATCCAAATTCAGTAAGACCAAATGTGTTGGTTAGATTACAGTTTGTACTATGTTTTTTAATAGTTTCAGATTGATTCAACAAATATTTCATGTAGGGAACGCTCTACAAGGGCGCTCTCTAGAATAAGCTAGAATTCAACAAGGTATGCCATTTTTGCTATAACTACTTTTCTGAGAGGTTCCAAGTAGTGAAACCTGAAGGAATTGCATAAAACAAACTGAAGAACATTGTGTATCAGTTTCAGATATTTATTCATTACAAGTACAAAGTTATGATTATTTCAACTTAGGGTTGTTGACTAATCCAAAACTATTCATGTGAGACTAAAGAAAAGTTTGATGTAAATGCTAGTCTCTTGTTGTTTAAAGTTAAGGAAGGTTTGCAGGTATGTGATCATATACACCAGGTCTATTATAGAGTTATAAATCATATTTGGATTATGAAATTGATGAGGGCTTTTGGTTGAGGTACAATTTGGGTACATGGTTGA
>SNQJ01S0008006.1:61892-95274 GCA_010110895.2 Picea sitchensis | reverse complement strand
GATTCAGTTTGTGAATGACATATTTCTCTTCTTCATTAATTGGATTATTAAGTATAAGTTTTTGCATAACAGGTTTCCCTTATTGCAGAGATTTATAAATCATATAATTGTTATGATTTTTTATGTCTTGTTTGTCCTGTAAACAACTCAAAGAGCATTGTAGCCTATCGTTTACGAGAAGCTTTTGGATTATCCGGTGCGAGTTTTCTTTCTCCAACCAGCTTCGAAGTCATCATACATAGGACAAATTGGGAGCGTTTCCAGGTCAGTTTGTTATTTGTTTGTTTAGTGTATTTTTTAGTATTTAGTTAGATAAATGTGTTTAGTATATTAGATTGTTTAATTTTAGTAAGTTTTACTTCTTGTTCATAAAATCACAAAATCAAAAAAGAAATACTTTTCTCTGTCTTAGGGCAGAAAGCAAATGAGTTTTACAGGTTTTATTTAAATCTGTCAGCTGTAGATATTGTATATTTGTGAATAAGTTATATCAGGTAGTAGTTAGTATAGTAGTTATTAGTAGATTGTGTATATATAGTTAATTAGAGTAGTTTAGTTTTGTTTTAGTTTTATTTTAATTTGTTTAGTAGTTAGTTTTATTTAGATTAGTTTATTAGTTAGATTAGTTAGTTTTATTTAGTTTTATGTTAGTTTAGTTTGTTTTATTTGTTTTAGTTAGATTAGTCAGTTTAGATTAGTTTTCTCTTTGGTTTTCCTAGGACCTTAGATCGGCTAACGGAGCCGCTAAACCCGTCAGGGTGGTTCATTTCAAACGGTGTGGGTTATTAGACAACCCCGGACCGGTTCCACTCTCTCAGTTGACGGATGGTCAATTTCGCCCGTCAACATGTTGCTATAGGATAGATAGTCTTTTTCTTTGATAGGTTAGAGAACATTTTTCTTATCATAGATTACTTCTTGCTTTCAATTAAATAGATTTCCTTTCATGAATTAGAAATAGTTTTGAATTAAGAATATAGTCCACTTGCCTCTTAGGCTAGATAATTGTTCAATGAGAAGTTTTAATTTGATTACTTGCAGTAGAAGTTATCTTAAAATAGTTAGTTGTCTATTTGCTTTAATAGGTTATCTAGTTGTTTTGCTTACTTGTCTATTTGCTTTAATAGGTTAGTTAGTTGTCTTTGCTTACTTGTTTATTTTATTTAGTAGAATAGTTGTTTGTTTGTTTATTTACTTGCTTTCATAGGGTAGTTTCTCATTGAATGTAGGTTGGCAAGTTAAAGTAGTTTGCTTTGGTTATTTGCTTATTGTTATGCTTAAATAGTTGCTTATTGATTATTGTTGAACTAGTTTGCTTCAACTAGTATTTTTACTTGCTTTCTTAGAACTATCCATCGATCCTTGGCCCAAAATTACTTAGGTTACATAGTTTCAATTTGCTTAGTAGGTTTTTCTCATTAGATAGGTTTGCTTGAATAGATTAGCCCTTAGATAACCACTTCCTTAGTTAGACTATACTACTACCATCCCTTCTACCTTTGGCATATATTTTTCTACAACTCTAAGTTTACTTACCCTGGGTTGACAATTTAATTGAAGGATTTTAGTGTGTTTTTAGTGCATATATAACACCCATCATTTTTGGCGCCGTTGTCGGGGAGTTGTCTCAAGGTAGGAAATAGATCATTTCTATACCTTAGCATTAGATTGGTGGTAGGGGAACTTTAAGATGAGAGGTAAGAACCTGCACATCTGCTATTGCAGGCTCCCCCAAACCCAATGGTAGTTTTTCTTTTTGTTTTTTACTTTTCATGAATAGACCTAGAAACCAGATGGTAGCTTTTTATTTTGTTTTTTCTTTCTTTCATGAATAGGCCTAGAGACCCACAAGGTAGATACATTAAATATAAATCATACCTTTCAACCAAGGTTCCTTCCGATCTCTTTGGGGGAAGGAACGTTCTGCTTATAAAATTTGTAGACCAATACCGGAAAATAGGAGCTAGCTCAAATCAAAGAGCTAAAATAGTCTCTGAAGAGACTAACACAGGGAGCACTATAGAACAAGAAATTGAATCATCAATCATATTAGGATAGGAGGCAAGACCACTAGAGCCTTCTGTAGAACCAAACAATACAACCTTTGTTTTTACACGACCACCAGGGGATCCTAATTTTGAAGATATCATATACCCTGAACAGGTGAATCTTTTGTTTGGTAGTTCAACCAATGCGATTATCTCTCAAACTAACACAGAAACTTTGGCACCAATAGTCTCAATCGGCTCTAGTAGAATCCCATACATCCAATCCGTAGGAATACCTTTCCATCAAAGGGAAACCTTGTTTTCTTCAAATATAAAACCACCTAGGTACTCTCTTTTTGGAAACCAAGCCAATATGGATGATCAAGGGGACCATAAAAATGTAAGACATGGGGAGGAAGAAGAAACTAGAAACCAAACCGAAACTACCTTCGGGTTTCTGATTTTGGACACCACTCCAAATGTCAACATGAAGAATATTTCTCTCTCGACACTACCTACCTTTTACGGTAAAAATAATGAAGTTCCAGACACCTTCCTATTTGAATTTTCCATCTTGTGTAGGAGCTACAACTACATACAAGATGCCCAGAAATTAAAACTTTTTCCTGCCACCCTCAAAGACTCCGCACTAAGATGGTTCATGGGGTTGGCAGAATCCAGTATTAGGTCTTGGGAAGCCATGAAAGACATCTTTCTTAAGAATTACCAAGACTACTGCAAGACTAGAGAGTCTCGTAATGAAATCTTTAAAATCCAACAGTTAGAAGACGAGACCCTTGAAGATTATATGAAAAAATTTGGTTATATCTCCCAGAAGTCAAAATACCATGACCTCCCAGAGGATGCAATTAGGGATCTTTTCCTTAAGGGAATTTCAGAAGAATATCTAGAGATGCTTAACCTAATGGAATTAGGCGACATCTCCCATAAACCATTTGCTGAAATATGTGAAATGTGTAAAAATTACTCAAGGAGTAGAGCCAAAACAGGAAAGAATGTTCGAGACCCTTGCAACAGAAACTTAAAACCAATTAGTTCAGGTGGTATCACAAGAGCAGAGATAGGGAACCTTTTAGAGAACTTCAAGACAAATATCTTAAGCATAATAGGTTCCCAGTTGGACACCCTAAAAATAAAAATAAAAACAAGAGGAGGAAAATGCAGCAATGAGAAGATATTGCCTAAGATGCAGGAGGAAGCATTCCTCAAGGGAATGCCCATTAGATAACATTTTAGTTTGTGGATTCTGTACAAAATACCATGTGACTAAAAAATGTCCATCATTGCTCGGTTTATTAGCCATATATAGGAGTGGAGATCCTAGGGAGTCTTCTTATGCACCTAGGAGGCCATGGCAGCCTAGGAATCAACCCACATACCTGGATCTACAGTATCAAGTTCCACCCTATTATCAACAACAACAACAGTGGAACTCATCAGGTTGGAAAAACTGGTCTACTCAGTACCAACATCCCTGCTTTCAAGGATGGAGAGGAGGACATAACCAAGGAAAACCTCAATCTCCACCTATCCCTATGTCCAACCATCATTATCCTCAGTTCCCACCGAACACTCCACAACTTCTGCCAGGTTTTGTTCCACCACCTTTACCTCCTATTCCACAACAACAACCACTACAATATCAAAATACAAGCTCCCCAAGACCAACACTATTACCGTCACAACCAGTGCCGAATCCCAATAATAAGCCCCCTCAACCTCTTCACAATGTTGAGATGCAGGCCTTCCCGACATATGTTATTACTCTTGTTCCATTATAGGAAATTTGACTAAGATCAGGAAAAGTTCTAGAGAGGCAGAGACCTTCAATAGTCATCTAGGAAGAAGAAGAAGAAGAAAACACAAAACAACCCATGGATGAAACTAGGTGGGAAGATGCTATTATCTCAAAGAATCAAGAACCCAAGCTTCCCCAAAATGAACCTTCATAAATTACGAAGGTCCCTCCTTATCCAGACCGATTGGTAATCCAGAAACCTACCAACCGACCGAAATTTGACATTTTGAATGAATTGAAAAATATTTGCGTCAAGATTCCTCTGCTTCAAGCCATTAAAGACATTCCAATATACAGTAAGGTAGTCAAAGAATTGTGTATCAAGAAGCCAGGTAGGAAGCAAAAGGACCCCCCTACAGTACACTTGATAGGAGGACTTTCTGAATACATATCAAAGCAGCCAAAACTAGCTAAATATGGGAATCCAGGAAACCCCGTAGTGACCATAACCATTAATGAGGTCTCCATTGGAAACACTTGTTGAACCCTTTGTTTTTGGGAAAGAATTGTGCAAGTTTTGATTAAGCATGAGTTGCACAAAATTCATTAGAAGATGAGAGAAAAGAATAACATAAAGTAGTTGCGGGAGCTAGCACAACACCAACTAAGCAACAAAGAGTTGCAATAGAACAAGAAAGTGAGCAAGCTGAACAGAAAGACATAACCCAGCTATACATAGGACAAAATATAGATGTAAGAGGGATGGTCATCAGAGTCAACTCAGTATATCAGGTTGTTGTTATTGTTCAACCAATAGGTCAGTTGGTTGGAGTCGATTTGGTGTATTGGGATGCTATCATGTTTGTCAAAGTCATCCAAGGTTTTTGGGGGTTAACTAGTGAAACTCGATGTAAGAGACAACCCAGAGTCTATACTGAACATCTCTATGTAGCTCTAAATCTATAATAAAGGAAAGATCTAGAAGCTAATATGAGTATCCTAAATTTCAAATATGATGTGTCTTTGTATGTTACTTATGCATTACATTGTTCCTTTATGGTTTATGAGTTATGTCTAATGGTTATATGGTTAATCGATTTTCATAACATAAGTAGGTTTGGTTCTTGCATTTAGATGTTTCTGATATGATAATGTTGATTGCGAAAGAACAAGAGTGAGTTTTGAACGCTCTATGGATCTTCCTTAGTCTTCTCCCTACCCTTCCCTATCCATCTGTCTCAACAACGCTTCAAGTGAGAATTCTTCTCTTTGGAGGGGATGAAAATGCCAGCGCTTTAGACTACACGATGCCTTTTGTTGGTAACCTGAGAAGAACCCTGGTCTGACCAAATTCGCGCCAACAAAATGGTTTCGTTGCCGAGACTCGTATTAAAAGGGAACCTGTAGGAAGAATGCTATCGTCGATCCATAGATCTCGCATTGAGCAATGGTGGGAAAAAAACTGTAACACCTTCATATGGAAAGAAGCGGAACTAAGAAGAAAATCGGTGGGAACTACTCGGGAAGTGATATTTTACTCAGAAAGATCAAGCGACCAATACGAGATTTTCTGGGTTAAATTCCTGGAAGAATTTTTCCACTGGATCAAGAGGCTCCAAGAAGCTCCAAAGTTCCAAGGACAAGTCAAGAAGATATGCATGTGGGATACTAACAATTTAGCAGCACTCCAGAGGCTGGATTTCCCAGTTACACGGGTCGTAGATTTCTGGGTTACTACCAAGATAGAAGGATACATAATTGAATTTGCAGCCAAGAACCACCAATCTTTCTCATGGGTAGAATAATTTTTCAAGAAAGGCTAAAGGGTAATACTTTTAAGAGAGATACCCTTGTGGATTAAAGCCTTCTTGGTGGAGGAAGGGATGCTGACTATGTCCCCGACTGAGATGGCAGCGTAAACACCCTCACTTGGGGTAGGGAGAGACTGGGTGAGAGTCATGGCATGAGAGAGGGGAAGGGTTCTTTGACAAATGGGGGGGAAACAACAAGAAATGGATTCAAGAAATGAGCGATCCTTGAAGAGATCCACCATAGTTGAGAAGTGGTGGAATAGCAAGATCAAGAAAGCCGTAAGACAATTTGAAAAGTTGAGGAGAGAAGGAGAATCAGGAGAAATAGAGGAAAGGAAGATGGAAGAATTGCAGAGGATGAGAAGACAGGAACGACTGGCCAGTCAAAGATTAAGCAAGAGAGAAGAAAGGAGAGTAAGAAGTCCCCAGGAGGTGGGACGAGAAGGAGAAAGCACAGATGTAAGAGAGGAGGAAGCTGACATGAATCTTGGAGGATAAAGAGAAGATCGAGAATCTGGCTGAATAAATTGTCCCAGTGGAAGCTAACGAGACCCCCTAGATAAAAAAAATTTGCCCCGAAGCCAGTGACACCAACCCCAAATCACCCATACCCCAAGTGCCTTCTATACAAGAAGTAAGTATGACACTACCTTCTCATGCAAAATCTGTTCCAGTACAATTATCTAACCAACCACAACCTGGAAGTGCAAGTACAGGGAGGATATTGGGATCCCTTGGTAGATTGCAAGCAGGACCATTAGGGTTCATACTGATACGAACAACAGGATCAACAATGGCCAGCCATGTGGGAGGGTCGATTGCCTGATACCCATAATTTTGGGGTAAGGAAGATGAAGACGTTGAACAACATTGGTTCTTGTGTGAATCCATTTGGAGATCCAAAGGGACACCGAATGCAAACAAGTTGGTCAAATTCTAGACTACCTTGAGGGGTCGTGCTCTCAAATGGTACATGAATATCATTGAACCAGGAGTACCAGGGACACAAGGTCAAGTGTTCACACTTGACTAGGTACAGATGAGGTTCATAGCAGATTTCAAACTACCTCAGTTAGAACAACAGGCTTTGTCCGAGTTGCGTGAGATCCAACAGAGGGAAGGCGTATCAGCTTGGGAGTACAACCAGAAGTTCAAAGATGCCATAGGAAGGCTGGAAAACCCAATCCACGAAGAACATCAAAGAGAGTGGTACATTCAGGGACTGCTACCCCTAACTCGGATTCGGCTAACACAACAACGAATAACCACATTAACAGACACCTTGGAAAAATTAATGAAGATTGAAGCCATGGAAGGATACCCTGGGAGATTGAGAGTAACCCGACCCCCAGTAGATGAGAATTTAGCACAACTACAAGGGCAGATATCATCACTTACAGAAAATATTCAGGATTTGACGATACCTAGACTAGGACGACCACAGGTTTGGTGCACCGGATGCTATACAGAAGGTCATTTGGTGACTGAATACCCATGAATGAGAGGAATGGGACCTCCTCAGAACCTGATGATAAACCCACGAGGACTTACAAGAGGATTTGCGCAAGTATCGACGAACCCACCATTCCATCACCCCACCCCATATCACGCTTTCCCAGGAGGACAAGCAACACCAACAACGAAATATTGTGAGATTTGTCGAACCCATGACCATGGACCGAGACAGTGCCCCATCATGTAGAAATATTCGACGGTACCAAACACAACCCACTTCGAGTTCTGTGCATCTACCACGCATACTACCAATCAATGTAGGGTGTTGGATGCACTTGCAGACAGGCTAGATAGAACAACATTCAGGGTAAATGAGAACCCTCAGGGACCAGCACGAGGTCGAGGAGGTGGATCTAGAGGAGAATTCAGAGGAGGAAGAACTGGCGGAAGAGGACCGAGAAGATTCTACAACTGTGATGAACATGCTCACTTGGATAGATATTGTCCTCATCCAAGGAAACCATGGTGCTCTCACTGCAGAACCAACAGACACGCAACTGAAGAATTCCCAGAGCTAATTGCAAAGTAGGAAGATAGGGTGTGAAAAAGAGGAGCTAACCTCATCAGTTCAGAGAACAAAAGGATTTCTAAGGGACAATTGCCAAATCTTAATATTGTTACTCGAGGAGGAGCGAAGACAGGAGTTGATGTTGATACTCTACTGCAGATTCAACAAGCAACACCTAAGGGAGATAGGTATGACCCCCTAAAGAAAAAATTGTTCTTTAAAGATGCCATAGAATTCATATAGAACATTCATAGTTGTGAAATGTAAGAGGATCCCACTCAGCCGGTTGTATATCCTAAAGTAGCACAAGTACGTGTTTCACCCCCTGCACCCAGAAACCCTGTAGGCTTACCAAGACAACCTGAGCAGCCTCAAAACGCAGTTGACCTCTGGTTTCAATTGTTCTCTATAATTCTTGGGAATGATCAACTGACATAGAAATTGTGCAACATGCTGTATCTAGTCTTAGGGAATGAAGAAACTTCAGAAGCAAGGATTCGAGCTAACCTTCCTGAGAAGAGTACTCAGAGAGTGCAATGAAGAAAAGTGAGACCGGGAAAAGAATTCCGACTGATAGCCCATTTAGATGACTTTGAAATTAAGGACGTCATGTTGGACCTAGGTTCAAATGTGAACATTCTACCCAAGAAGACCTAGGAAGCCTTGGGAAAACCAAGACTGACATATTCCTCAATTCAGTTAAAAATTGAAAACCAATACTGTATCTTTCCCATAGGAATACTGGAGAATGTGGAAATCAATGTAGCAGGATTGAAAACAGTGGCTAACTTTGAAGTCATTGAGATCATGGGAGACAAGGACCCCTACCCTACGCTACTTGGCATCGATTGGGCCTACGAAAACTATGCAATAATTGATTTAAAGAAAGACACCATGACTTTTGAAGCTGAGGGAATCAAGGTAGTTCAACCTTTGGACCCATATGTAGGACCCAGGTACAAAGAACCAACAAACAATAATATGGAAGGAGAATACCTAGACTAGTTGTACACTGTAACAGATGGGACAAGAAATGATTATATAAACTCAACTACAAACAGATCAGTAAGCTGGTGAAGTATACAATCAACAAACGAAGATTCAGAACTGGCTTTTGATAGTTGGCAACAAGGTGCATACAAAATATTCTCAAGAAGATGTGAAATTGTTAGAATGATCATATGGATTGGGACCAAGGTTAGGAGACACCCAGTATACAATGACACCTCAGATCTAGACAATTTTTTGCAGTATATGGAAGAAACTGTGGGAGAATATCAAAGCGTATCGGTACTAGATATGGATTTTCAGAACACCCCTACCAAATGGTGGGCCACACATAAAGTTGCACTCAGAACTTGGGAAGAGGTGAAGAAAGCTATTCAGTACAAGTTCGGGCACCAAGAGCAGCTGGAATCAGAAACGTATACGGGTCTCCAAGTTGCGCAACCGTTCAACAGAGAATCAAACCCTAGAATAGACATTCAACATTGCATGACATAGTGGTAGGCTACACAAATACCCTCTCACCTCTGGATTCAAGTATTTCCCCAGTCTCTAGGACCAATCCCGAAGGCTTGGTTCATACATGAGGAAACTAGAAAACAGACCAACAATTTTCAAACACTGGCAGCTCAATTTTGCAAAGACTTCTCCTTTACAAATAAGTGCCATGAGCTTGAACTAGTCTTGCAAAAGATTAGAGAACTTATTTTTACAACCAATCATGATAAGAGATCAGAATTTGGAGATTGTCCCAATCATACGCAAGAACTTCAGACTAAACTCCACTTACCCTTGATAAAAAAATCCCATAGAATGATATCAGATTAACAAAGATTCAGAAATCCTAGACGAATTAGAAGAACTAAGAAACCTAGCCATCAAAGAGACCAAGGGGATCAGAGAAATCCAAAACATTATGCCTAGCTAGACTGATAGCTCCTACAATCACCCATTAAAACTGTAGAGACTCAACATAGGGATTGAAGAGAAACCCAAAATATCTTTGGTGGGCGATTAGTGGGATGAGCAAACTAGTCAAGAAATACAAAGTTTACTACATGAATACGAGGATTTGTTCCCAAAGACTTTTTCAGAATTGAAGGGAATCAAAGGAGTTATGGGAGAAATGAAGATAGAGTTAAAACCAGGATCCAAGCCTATCAAACATAGGCCATACAACCTTAACCCGAGAGTAAAAGAGAAAGTTAAGAAGGATATTGATAAAATGCTAGAAGCTGGTCTCATTTTTCCAGTAGAAGAAGCAGAATGGGTCAGCCCGATAGTCATTCAGAGCAAGCAAGACACTGAGGATATTAGAGTCTATGTGGACTACAAATGCCTCAACTCTTCCTATGTGCACGACCCTTTTCCAACACCCTTCACCGATGAGGTCCTAGAACAGGTTGCAGGGAAGGAAGCATACTCATTTACAGATGGATTTTCAGGATACCATCAAGTTAGGATTGTTGACGAGGACAAGAGGAAAACCACCTTCATTAACGAATGGGGATCTTTTGCATACAATGTGATGCCATTTGGTTTAAAGAACGTCCCTGCAGTTTTTTCCAGGATTGTGATAGAAGCCTTTAGAGAGTTTATTCACAAGTTCATAGAAGTCTATATGGATGATTTGACAATATATAGCATGTTGAAGGAACATGTAGCATAGCTAAGGCTAATGTTCGACAGATGTCGGGAGTTACAAATATCATTAAATCTCAGGAAGTGTATCTTCTGTGTGCCACATGGAAATTTGTTGGGCCACATAGTCTGTCGAGAAGGAGTACTGGTAGACCCAACTAAATTTGTGGTCATTACGAATATGCTGCCACCTATGAGCATTAAACAATTGCACTCCACACCAGGACATACAGGCTACTATCGCAGGTTCATTCGGAGGTATGCCAACATTACTACACCTCTGGGAAACCTCTTGAAAAAGGCTGAAACATTTTGATGGACTCCCGAATGTGACAAATCATTTGAGACACTTAAGGATAATCTCATTACAACACTGATCCTGATATTCCAAAATCGGGATAAAGAATTTCATGTCCATGTAGATGCTTCAGAAATTTCTCTAGGAGCTATCCTAGCGCAACCTGGAGATGGAGCTATGGATCACCCTATTTCCTTTTGAGCCAAAAGCTATCACAAGCAGAACACAACTACACAACAACATAATGGGAAGGATTAACAATGATCTATGATTTACATAAATTTAGACATTATCTATTAGGATCTCATTTTAAATTCTTTACTAAATATTTAGCACTAAAATACCTAGTTAACAAATCTGTGTTGGAAGGGAGAATTTGCAGATGGTTGTTTTTATTTCAGGAATTTTCCTTTGAAGTCATCATCAATCTAGGATGATGCAACGTCGGACCTGACCATCTATCCAGACTAGAATCAGGAGAAATTGGCGGAGCAATCGATGTCCAGCTCCCAGATGCAGATTTATTCAGAATCAAGGCCATACCAGAATACCTAGAGGACATAGCAATCTTTCTTAGCACAGGAGCATGCCTTGAAACATATTTCACAACCCAGAAATTCCATATGGTCGTCAAAGCAATAGATTATCAGCTGATTGCTAGCCAATTGTATAAACTAGGGCTAGATAGCATCCTCAGACGATGAGTCCTAGATAATGAAAGGTAGGATATACTCTAGGAATGCCATAGCAGAATTGCAGGAGGACACGTAGGAGGAAAGGAAACAACACTGAAATTTCTACAGGAATGACTTTGGTGGGAAACACTTTTCAAGGATGAAAAAGCATACGCTAGATCGTGTGATGTTTGTCAACAGGTGGGCAAGTCGTCATGACGAGATGAATTACCACTACAACTAGTTAGAGCTCTACAGGCATTTGAGAAATGAGCAGTTGACTTGATTGGGCCAATCAACCCCACAACCAAACATTCAAAGGCAAGATACATCATTACCGCAACCGACTACCTTACTCGTTCAACCGAAACAATAGTGGTACAAGACTGTTCGACGGATACCACCACCAGGTTCATTTTCGAGAATATCATTACTCGCTTCGGATGTCCCAGGAGCCTAACCAGTGATCAGGGAGCTCACTTCATTAGCAGCACTATAGCAACACTTACCGCAAATTTTTTTATTCAACATCACAAGAGCAATCCATACCACCCACAGGCCAATGGAATAGTTGAAGACTTCAATAAAATCCTAGAAAAGGAACTAACAAAAGTTTGTTGCACAAACCGAGAGGATTGGGATGGTAGAGTTCCAGTGGTACTATGGGCCTACATGACAACAACAAAGAAACTCCACAGATACACACTGTTCCAGTTGGTTTACGGAAAAGAGGTAGTGGTGCCTGCAGAGTTCATCACCCCAATCCTGTATATTGCACAAGCCACACGTACGACAGATGAAGAATTAGTGGCGCAGAGACTTGTGGAGCTACAAAAACTCAAAGAAACCAGACATGTGGTAGACTTCCATCAGTAAGTTGAAAAGGTGAGACAAAAATCTTGGCATGACCTCCACATTAAAACCAAGGTATTTATACAAGGGGAGAAGGTGTTACTCTACGACAGTCGATACCAAAATCATCCTGGAAAGCTGCGTATGCACTAGTTGGGACCCTTCATAGTTGCAGAGATCTGACCATCAGGAGTAGTTCGATTCATGCAACTAGATGGTGTGCTATGACTAGGATGGGTGAATGGCACTCGCCTGAAGCCCTACCTCTCCCGAAAATGAGAAGAAGATCAGTCGTTCCAATCCGACGGAGCTTGTACAATAGTTAGATTTGAGTTTTGTTTTTCCTTCAAAAAATAAAAATAAAATTATGTTAATAATGTCCATGTGCACAGTGTTGCGCCATAACACATAGTTCAATTGTGTTGTTTAAGTGTTGGTTGATACAGAGCTGACGACACAACAGTACTGAACCTGAAGTATGAAAGGTCCACTAACAACAATCATTAAAAATGATGGGGACAACCTTTGTGGTCGGAGGGGCCACACACCCAAATCCAATCTGAGTTAAAATCCACGCACACCCAGTCCAATCACACCCTTTAATGACATTCCAGTACTCTGATTGTTTCCCTTTACACCATAAAGTTGCATTATGCCAAGATTCCATCGAACTTCACGTCGAGACACCCACCCGCTAAACAGAAAGGTCTCAATTCGTCCATGTCCCTATTCCACTCAGACGAGTAAATACCAAGATAGCCTAATCAGATTTCCCTTGATCAAACCATCCCGTCGGACAACTCACACCCTGTTGTGTCTATACGGTCATAATAAGGAGCAGCTATTGCTAAAAATTACCCGTTAAGCTCGACATAAATTCTCAGAACTCAGCCAAAAAAGTATCGTTTCTAAAAACAATCATAGCTATTTCCAAACTCAACCGTTCAAACTAGTTAAGGACCATTGCCAAAACTGCAACTAGAGCCTTAGTTCTAAAAACGACCACAGACGCGCTCATTCCAAGAGAAACAGCTACCTGAAGCACCATGACTAAAGAAGTAGTACCAGACGAGGTCTACGACCCCCAGGTTGAGATTATAGGTGATCTCAAGGGTAAGATAGAACAGGTCAAGCTACTCGACCTTGACCTCACGGATTCAACCCTGTTTCCACAGATGCACCCAGACGTCTTTTTGGAGTTAGCCCCAGATGGAACAGGAGATATGCACTTTATACCAAAAAAGGAGTACATCAACCTATTCAACTCCACCATCATGAACCTAAGAGACTTACCAGTATTCGACACCACCGACGAAATTGCACGCTACACAAAGTTCCTGATAAGCAGAGTGAACGACAGAAGCCTATGGTTGGATAAGAAATATCCAATCCATGCACAAGATATCCAACAACTTACTGGACTATCCTCTGAAGGAGAGGATGTGTCGAAGGGATTTTAGGGACCTGGTAAGCATGGGAATAAGAAAGGCGAGCTCAACCTATACGAGAAGTTTAACACCAAGCGAGGAGGACGCACAACATTCATTGAGCCAATACTTCCTGAAACAGTTCGGACTGGCTGCTACATCATAGCCAACAAGGTTATGAGGTCCTATTATAAGGGAGAATGCACCTTAGACGGGCTATCAGTTGTCGACTTCTGCAATCAGGGAGCAATATTCAACTGGTGTAGCTTCTTGCTGGAGGAAATAATCAAAGCTTGCGAGGAGGAACATGAGAAAGGAGGCACCTTTACCTATGGATACATGCTTTTGACATTCACGATGCTTAAATGAAAGTCACCGGTGGGCAAACAACCGGAAATACCAGATAAAGGGTGCCTGACGAAGATGTCTGAGCCATGGCAGGCTAGACCAGACTCAGAGAACACAAAAATCAACAATGCAACATTCGCCAAATGGTATAATGTTATGATAGATGCAACACAGGGACAGTGAATCCTGCAGGAGATCCTCCATAAAAACACGAGGAATATCGCCTTTAGAATGAACCGACACAACACATGTGTTTGGCCGAGACATGTCAGCCAGGAACATTTCCATACATGACTTCTACCATTCTATCTAGACGAGGAAGCATTTAACAAGGAGGTCATGTCATGGCCTAAATTTAAACACGACCCACGCAAATCAGGAATGCATTACATTTTTTCAACCGAGCTAAGTAATAAAAAAGACAAGGAAGCAGGAGAGGGACCGAGCTTAGGCCCTGAGCAGAAAAATCTAGATGCTCCGACACATACTGAGTTCGAGGAAGAAGAAGAAACATTGTAGCTAGAACAAAGGAAAAGACCGCCCCCCCCTATAGCTACCAGCCAATCACGTGTTATCTGGTGCATGGGTCAACCAGATCCTGGGCGCTATGCTTACCACCGAACCGACAGGGAAAAGGCCCAGAACGAGGGTCTTGCCAAACAAACTCCTAAATCCACAACCCCTTGCATTTGTCGCTCCCTGGACCCATGCCATGACCAAATCCACCACCATTATTGACATCCAAGATGACCCGGACCCTGAAACAATCTTGTCAACAATCATCGTTGAGCAGCCTCCACCACCACTCCGACTACCAAATCTCCTCACCACCACTCCACATCAAACCACAACCTTAGAGCATATGCAGCCTGACCAGAGAATCCCCCAAGCCCATCTCATAAATACCTAACCCCGAACCCAAAGTCTCGGAGCAAAGTACAATGCTAGATGTTCTGAATCTGAGCATGCAGGAACAACAACCTGAGTCTTATGCACAGGAAGAAGCCACCAAAAGTAGAGAAGAGCCAAAATCCAACCGTAACCAGCAAATCACCTCACCACCCAAGGGTGAGGATTCCCAAGAAATCACGATGCATGATGCAGAAGTACTGGAGGACACGAAGATACTAGATGCACCCAATGAGCCAAACTCAACAATGGACTAGGATACGACAACTAGGTGAGCACAAATGGAGCAAGTCCTCCAGAACCCCCAACAATGTGTAGAATTGATACGGCTCTATGTAACCAAAACAAAGGTTCTGACACTTCTTCCCAAATATCTAATATTGAGGATTGCACCATAGCCACCAACGGAAGAGGAAGTAGAAACCCATTCGGACCACTCAACGGCCAACATACTCCCTTTACAGACAAGAGCACCCACTGATGCAGCTTCATCAGCCACCAACCTGGTACAGTGGCCAGCATCATAGTTGTTCGAACTAATCAGAGCCTCCACAAACCATCTAGAGCAAAAGCTCCAGGATGCCGAGAGCGTAGCCGATCTCGCAATAAAAGAACAGTTATATGCACAAACATGCAGAACGGAATAAAAACATGATCGACTCCTAGCCCAATGAAAACTGGAAAAAGTGCAAGAAAAACCTGCAGAAGCCTAGCCGAAGATTCGGACAGTTGCACCCGAACTACCCGAAGCCAGTGAGATAAGAGAACCAGAGCAATAAATCGATTTTTTACAAGCGACATGGACACAACTCGCCACACACACAGAGCAGATACAAGAAAAGTTACAACAAGTCTAGCAAGAAGAAGAACAAACATCCTTGGAAACTACAGGAACAAATGCAGGAGATCATACTGCAAGGAAACAATGCTCGAGCGACACTACATAAGAAGACAGTGGACTGCACTAGAATATTCAAGGAAGTTAGCGATTGGATGGGCATCATCGCTTGACGAAATCAAGTCCTAGAGGAAGTGTGCACCCAGATTTAGGTGCTCAATGAGGAAGTTGCGGTCACAATGGACCCCATAGAGCAGCAGAAAAAGTTCGATCAGATCCAACAGGCCAACAACAAACTCAATTCACTCTACGAAGCACAATTCGTAGCCAAGAAAGAGCTACATGATTTTCGACCAGTAATTCAAATGACATATATGAAAATGCACTAGGTCGACACAACAGTCGACTCCGAATGGAACTCATTGGTTGCAGCCAAGCCAAAAGAGTGCAACAAATAAATGACCCAACAGTTCTTGGTAGAAGCATCACTCCTAGCCTAGAAATGGCAGGACAAAGTTGAAAGCTTTCACGGAGTAAAGCATAGAGCATTAGAGTTGGTTCCAAAATTGGGCCCTTCGTTTGAAGAGGTGAAGGAAGTAAAGGCACAAACAGGAGAGCTCAAATAAGAAGAAAAGCTAGATAAGGGAAAACAACAGTTGCTCCTAGAGAATGTGAAAGAACCAAGTGCTTGACTCAAGGATGAGTCAATGATTATGGTCGGATCCTGTTGGGCCCTTCTTTTTTGGGAAAGAATTGCACAAGTTTTGATTAAGCATGAGTTGCGCAAACTCCATCAGAAGATGAAAGAAAAGAATAACAGAAAGCAGTTGCAGGAGCTAGCACAACACGAGCTAAGAAAAAAACAATTGCAATAGAACAAGAAAGTGAGCAAGCTAAACAGAAAGACATAACCCAACTATACATAGGAGAAAATATAGATGTAAGAGGGTTGGTCATCGGTGTCGAGTCAGTATATCAGGTTTTTATTGTTGAACCAATAGGTTAGTTGGTTGGATTCGAGTTGGTTTATTGGGATGCTATCATGTTTATCATAGTCATCCAAGGTTTTTGGGGATTAGCTAGTGAAACTTGATGTAAGAGACAACCCAGAGTCTGTACTGAACATCTCTATGTAGCTCTAAATCTGTAATTTGGAAAGATCTGGAAGCTAATATGAGTATCCTAAATTTCAAATATGATGTGTCTTTGTATGTTACTTATGCATTACATTGTTCCTTTATGGTTTATAATTTATGTCTAATGGTTCTATGGTTAATCATTGTTCATAACGTAAGTAGGTTTGGTTCTTGAATTTAGATGTTTCCGATATGATAATGTTGATTGTGAAATAACATGAGTGAGTTCCAAATGCTCTATGGATCTTCCTTAGTCTTCTCCCTACCCTTCCCTATCCATCTGTCTTAGCAGTGCTTCGGGTGAGACTTCTTCTCTTCGGAGGGGATGAAAATGCCAACGCTCTAGACTACACGGTGCCTTTTGTTGGTAACCTGAGAAGAACCCTGGTCTGACCAAATTCACGCCAACAACACTCTCATAGACCTAGGGGCAGCCATCAATGTTATGACCGCTACTACCTTGGAACAATTACAATTACAACCTCTTCTTCGACCTACCCCAACCATTTTGGAATTAGCAGATAAGACTAGGGTTATACCTGAAGGAATTTTAGATGATGTCATGGTTACTTTAGCCTCATGGGAGTACCCCATAGATTTTCTTTTCATTCATTCAAAGGATCCTGCCAAAGGCCATCCCATCATTTTGGGAAGACCTTGGCTAGCCACAACCAATGCATTTATTGGCTGTAGAGAAGGAGAAATGACCATCTCAAATGGTATCTATATTTAGAATCTCACCATTTACCCTCCAGCTCAACCTATTATGGAGAATCTATGGTGGCTTGAATGTCCATATGAGAATGAGGACTGGGAAGAACACGTATTTCCAAGTGACCATGCATGGGCACTTCAGGAGCACACAACAAAAAATGTGCTAAACCAGTTCATTTTTGTTATCACATGTGTGGATTTTCCACAGTCTTTTCCCTAATTTGAGTACATGTTTGGGGAGGAATTTCAAGAACAATTAGAACCATCCATTTTGTCTTCGACATATTTTATTTTCGAGATAGATGAGTCTGCCATGTCTTACACTATGCCCTATGAGATTAGTTCAGGAAAATGTTTACATATAAACTCCGAGCTAGATGCAGACCAACATAAACAGTTAGTAGATATCCTTAAAGAACAATCAGAAGCATTTTCCTGGGAATACATTGACATGAAGGGTATACACCCCGACACATGCATCCATCACATATATACGCAGGGGGGAAGTAACACCTGTTAGGAAACCCCAGAGAAGGATGAACCCAGTACTCAAAGACATAGTCGAGGAGGAGATCCAAAAGTTGTTAAATTTCAGATTTATCTATCCCATCTCCTACAGTAAGTGAGTATCCCTGCTTGTAGTGGTTCCAAATAAAGTGACAAGGAAATGGAGAATTTGTGTTGATTTATGGGACTCAACAAAGCCACTCTTAATGACTACTTTCCTCTCCCTTTCATTGACCAAGTTATGGATACCTTGTCTGGAAAGAAGTATTTTTCCTTTCTAGATGGGTACAGCGGGTACAACCATATTCTCATAGCACCCGAGGACCAGGATAGTACTACCTTTACTTGTCCTTGGGGAACCTATGCATATAGGGTCTTACCATTTGGATTGTGTAATGCTACTGCCACATTTCAACGAGCAGTATTAGGGATATTTGTCGATCTTATTCATGATTGTGTGGAGGTCTACATGGATGAATTCACAGTCTATGGTAACACTTACCAGGAAGCCTTAGACAACTTAGAAAAAGTCCTCATCAGATGCCAGGAAATGAACCTATCTCTAAGTCATGAAAAATGAAAAATGTTGTTAACTGAAGGAGTGGTTCTAGGACATCATGTTTCGTCTGAAGGGATAAAAGTCGATCCTGCAAATATTGAGGTCATCATCAGACTTCCACCCCCCAAGACTCATAAAGAGGTGAGAATATTTCTTGGACATGCCGGATATTACCAACGRTTTATTGAAAATTGTACAAAGATTGTTGCACCTATGTTTGGATTATTAATAAAAGATGTTGATTTTGTTTGGATTGAGCAGTGTCAAACTGCCTTTGAAACCCTGAAAGCTAAGCTGTCTGTGGAATCAGTTCTTAGAGGGCCCAATTGGACTCTCCCATTTCATATATCCACTGATGCCTCCGACACTGCAATAGGAGGGGTATTAGGGCAGAAAGAGGACCAACATTCCTATGCCATTTATTTTGTAAGTAAGAACTTGTCCCCTGCCGAGTTAAACTACACAGTTACCGAGAAGGAATTCTTGGCAGTTGTTCATTCTATTAACAAGTTTCATCATTACATTATATGTTATGAAGTATTTTTACATACCGATCATTCCTCCATTAGATTCCTCATGAATAAACCCATAACTAATGGTTGAGTGACTAGGTGGCTCTTGTTATTGCAAGAATTTAATATTATTGTGCTTGACCGACCTGGAAAGGATAATGTAGTAGCTGACTTTATTTCCCAAATAAAAAATGAGGATGATGATATCCCTATAGATGATAGTTTCCCAGATGAGCACCTCTTTTCCCTTTCTGTCAATACCTCATGGTTTGAGGATATGGAAAACTATCTGGCTACTAGGAAGTTACCGTCTCATTTTTCACCTCATGAAAAGAGGAAAATTATTACACAAAGTGCTAATTACTCTTGGGTTGGTCATGATATTTTTTGCACATGTCCTGATTTTATTATTCGTAGATGTGTCTGAGAGAATGAGGTACCTGAGATACTATGAAGCTGTCATGATGGACCATGTCGTGGCCATTTTTCTGACAAACGTACTACATATAAGGTGTTACATTCAGGTTACTATTGGCCTAGCATTTTCAAAGATGCTACCAAGTATGTGAGAAGTTGTGATAGTTTCCAAAGGATAGGAAGACCTACGTCAGCCGAAAAAATTCCTTTGCATGCCCAAGTTATGATAGAACCCTTCGAAAAATGGGCCCTCGATTTTGTAGGACCAATTTCACCCATGTCCCATATGAAGAACTACATTTTGGTTTGTACAGACTATGTCACCAAATGGGTAGAGGAAAAAGCCTTATTCAGGGCTATAGAGAAGTCTATTGTCGAATTCATCTATGAAGACATATTTACCCTCTTTGGTGTCCCTCGTAAAATTTCTATCGACCAAGGCACTCAATTCACTTCCAAGCTGATCATGAAAGAGTTAACAGAGAAATATGGGATTAAACATTGTAAATCTTCTCCATACCACCCGCAAGCCAATGGTCAGGTAGAATATACAAACAAAGTTCTGGAAGCCATCTTGACCAAGACTATTTAGTTACACCATCGGGATTGGGCTGATAGGCTCCCAGAGGCTTTGTGGGCATACCGGACCACCTGGAGAAATACCACTGGGCACACTCCTTATGAGCTAGTGTATGGGAAACAAGTACTTTTACCAATAGAATTCCAAGTAAGGACCTTCTGTATTGTCACATAATTAGGATTGAACCTGGATGAGGCTCAGAAGAAATGAGCCCTACAATTGAATGAGTTGGATGAAATCAGGCAAGATGCCATCCAACGGGCAATATTAGTCCAAAACCAGAGGAGCAAGTGACATGACAAGTTTATTAAGAAGAAACACTTCCAACCTGGTAATTGGGCTCTATTGTTTGATTCCCAATTCAAAACCTTCAAAGGCAAACTCACCACCCAGTGGTTGGGCCCTTACGAGGTAGACACTGTATATGAAAATGGGGTTGTAAAAATTAAAACAATTGATGATGGACAAGTCTCCTTTGTGGTAAATGGACACCGACTTAAATTTTATCATAAGCCCATATCCAGAGAGGATTTTCTACAGGTCATGTCAACTGACAAGGCATTGACCTTAGTATATGGGGAAGTCCTCCCTTGTTCTTAATTTTTTTTTTCTGAATTTCCTATTGTATATATGTAAATAGTTTTTGAATTTTGTTAATAAGGCAATTCTAGAGATTTTTGTAAGTATTTATTTCACCAGGAGTACATAGTTTCAAGGATATTTCTTCAAAAATTGTTACACTTGAATTTTGTGTCTACTAAAGCATCAAATGAATATTGACTTACTGTAATTAGCCATATTTTTTCAAGAATTCTCATTTTTAGGCATTCTAAAGTAGTTTCTCTTGAAACTCTTCACCACTTTATAAGGAAGTGATACCATAACTATCAAGCCTAGAGGTCTCTCATACAGTTTTTCCAAGAAACCTGAGTAAGTGAGTAAAGTGTCTTTATCAAAGAGTAACAAGGAGGTTTAATTAGCGGTTAGTCATGGAAACATCACAATAACTACAAAGGAAGAAATTAAGTTGAGCCTAGAGATACATTTCCATTCTTTCTCAATGGTACCATCCACTACACACTAAATAGCTTGAGTATATCATATCTTCAGATAGGCCACGTCCACTTAAGTACCCCTTACATTGGGACAATCACTAAGTAATATAACAGAAATTCATCCTCTAACATAAATACCATCCCAATTGAAAAAAAGAGAAAGAAAAAGTTGTTTTCAGAGTTGTTCCCCCATCTTCTTGCATAAAGAAATCTTATACTAAAATCTTAGAGGATGGAGGACCAGTCTTTGAGGGTTTAAGAGGCTAATCTGCTGGGATGCTGAACAGATCTGCTGGCAGTGGGTACCGGCCTGTGGTATGACTAGGTAAACCTGYTGGAGTATTGAACAAGCTTGTTGGCAGCAAGGAATTCTACCTAGCAAGGATGGTAATCTGCCAAAAATAAATAATAAATTTAAACTTGTCCTGATGTACGACATTACTTGCAGACAAAGCTGACATGAAGTATGTGTGGTTAAGCTAAGGTTAATGAATCTCATACACTTTCCATTGGGAAATAAATCTAAGACTATCTTGAAACTCTCTTTCCTATCTCTTATTATCTATATATAGGATATCTTATCCTATAGGTGGGGCCATCTTATAACCATCTCATCAGACCAATCTGTGAAATTTTATCTTTACACTTGACATACTATAAATCTTCGGCTATTGGGGGACATTGACTAGTTTCCTATACTTTTGATTGTGAGGTGTCACAATACTTAGGTGTGGGGGAGGGGTTCATGAGCTGACAAATGATCATTGCCTATGAGAAATAAATATTTGCAAGAGTTTTTGTATTATTACCATGATATAGGTTATTACATTAATAGTCATTTTATTTTTAAAGTGCTAAACTCCTGTGTGCTATAAATTACTGAACATATGCCTAACAGACTAGATCACTTTTATCGGTTTATCTTTCATTACAAGTTGTACATTGTAGGTTTGACAATACATGTTTTTACTTGCTATAACCTATTCACTGTAGTTTTGACATTATATGTCATATGCAAGAGGGTTGAGTGAGAATGACAACAAAATCAACAACAAGGGAACATTATGCCTCTACTCATTTACCACTGTGATTGTCAAAAACACTTCAAATTTGCAGGCTATCCATTACAAGAAGTGAAAATGTATTTAACACAGAGGTATTGGATGAAGTATCGTATGAGGTGCCATATGAAATGTCGTATGAGTTGTCGAATGAAGTGCCATGTGAAATACACACCAGTAACTTTCCTAGATTCCAGGTAACCAGAACTCAATCACATTCAATTGAATTGGTTGAAGACATTGATTGTAGATGCTTCATATGTTTATGATCAAATGTCCAAGTCAAAATACTTGGACATTGATCTAACCACACATCATTACATTTCTCCAAAACGAGATGTCGAATTTGAACTCTCCACACATGCCAGCCTGTGCGCACATGTGTGCAACCTACTCTACTATAGGTGCATTCAAAATCGGGTTGGGCAACCATTATCTCCATTCTACATTGCCCTTTTCTCTCCCCTGCGTTAATAAATCGCGCCCAACCTCTGCCATTTCGTCCCCTATTCAAAATGCATTCGGCCCATGCCCAATTCGTGCCATATCTTGGCTCGATCACACCCTTTCCTGGTGAATTTCACCTCTGCCACAATGCCCAGGAGGTACGAACCCTCTTCCTATGCGGACCTATTTTCCATTCCTGAATTTGCACAGTGCAGAGAGATGTTTTTGCGAGCAGGCTGGGGGCCATTTTTGTCTAACTTGCAGGGCCACGATGACGACCTCTCCATGCAATTTTCCCTCGGTTTCGATGGGAATAAATCACATGTAGGGTCTCTTACCTTTGAATTTTCAGAAGAGTCCATTGCTGCAACTACAAAGCTCCCAAGAATGGGAGATAAATGGTTCAAAAACCACCAATTGTCGCGCTCAAGTTATAACAGGGTGTTTAAGCCCTAATTCGAGAGCATTTCAGGAGAGAAAGGATATTCTAGGGAGTGGATAAAGGTGGAATTGATCAACCCCCTCGTCATCATCACAAGGTTGATTACATGTGAAGGTAGATACTCCACTTTCAAAGCTTGTCATTTTAGATTGCTGGCTCATTTTCTGTTCAACAAACCTTTGAATTTCCCTTTCTATTTTCTCAAAAGATTGGAGAATATGTCCTCTCAAGTGAGGAAGAATGTGACTAACCCCCACGATATTATCTTTCACCATGGCTTGATCAAACTCCTTGTTCTAGCCGAACTAGAGAAACAAGGGAAAACTTGGGATGCCTTTATCTACCAATTTCCAAACCCTCACTTGAAAGTTAAGACCGGAAAAAATCCTCTTAGCCTAAAAACTATCTCTCCACCCAAGCCTCGCTCTCCAAGAACTCCAAACCCCCTTGCACAAACCCTCTCTTTGCCGAAACAATACAAAAATCTTGTTGATATCCCTACTCCTTCATCGGGTAAAAGACCAAGAACAAGGACCAAAAGAAGCCTATTGTTAACCCCCCAATGCCTTCAATCTCTCTTGATCCAACACCTAAAAATTTCCAAGAAGTAATCCAACAAGACTTTCCCATCGTTCCCACAAATAAGAGGGGAGCCAATCGATTTGGTAAAGGACCCTTTTGGAAAAATACCCAGAGTACAAGAACCAAACCTTATGAAAAACCCATGCCTACATCGGATCCTATCCAAGTGTCCTCCGACCTTGAGATCCCTCACAAGAAACTTAGGGAAGTTTCTGCGGATGGATTAGAACCACTAAGGAAGACAAAATTAGAGCCTACCTCTCCTTACCAATCCCCCATCACTCCTACTTCACCCATGCCTACTCTAGATCCTAAAACTGATAGATTGTCCACATCCCTCAAGGGATCTAAGCCTTCCTCATAGATCACCGATTCTGCCCCAACCATAGAGAAGTTACAAAAATAAAACCATCATCTTCTCCAAAAATTGGAAGAGAGGAAGACAATAGACACACACCTTCATCATGATAATGCAGTCCTTCAGGAAAAAGTTAAGTCACTTCAACGGTTGGTCGATGAGATGACCAAATATAACCGCAACCTCAGAGCACATTTGAAGCAACACAAGAGGCACAAGGCTAAGTATTCACAACAAGAAGGAGAAGCTTCCAAAGCTGATCCTCCAGAGCAAGCCTAGTCACGAGGGGTAACTTCTTTTTGTTTGCAGTGGGACCTGCAAAACCGTAAGTGTGGGGGTAATGTTGGGCCCGAGATATGATCAATTTATGATAGTTATTAGACACTTTTTGTCAAATGTACATATGTGTTTTTCACATTTTGAAGGAGCTTTTTGAATAATTTTATGCTAAAATAGTATGATCGACACTAGGTACGTATGATTCATGTTTAATGATTATATTGAGTATAATTCATCATGTTTTTATGCTTCCAAGGATCTGATTCACATTTTTTGGTGTTACAGGGCAAAAACGCACCACGTTTCTACTTCTGGCACTCAGTTTGGCACTCCTTCTAGCACTTGTTCTGGTACCCAATCTGGCATTGCGTCTAGCATTGTGTATTGCACAAAAACGGAGGGCGACTTGGCGGTTATGGTATTGGCGGCCAATGATGGGAGAATCAGGAACGTGGGTTTTTTTCATGCTTTCCCCCTCCAACTACGGAAATTTCGACAACTTAGTTTTAGTTGTTCAAGAGGGCGATTATTGGCTCGCTCTGTTTTAGCAGTTAGGGCATCATTTAATGAAAATTGATGAATTTAGAAGTGTTTCGACCCTCCTTTGGTCGACCACTTGGTCTGTAAACATTATAAATACCATCGAGGTGGTCAGATAATTGTTAAGCAGTAGAAGCATCAGTGTGATAGATAAAAATACGATTTTACTCTACTTTGCTATTTTACATTGCCAGATTATATAAGAACTGTGTTTTTGAGTTTTCATGGTGAATTCGAATTGTTGAGTTCATGGTGTGCTTTTAGAAAGTGACCATGACTTGTTGGAGGGCCCACTAGCAGTCTGATAACTGTTCTTTAGTTTGTTTATGCATTTTATAGTTTAGTTGTTCTCTTTATTTCCTGTACATGCATTTTTATTGTGTTAATTAGTTTGTTGTTATAGTTTAATTGCTTTGATTCTCTTTTGCAGGTTAGTATGACGGATTGTGTTAGCATGCATTGATCTTGTAGTTAGGAATGGATTTGCAAATCCCTAGACTAACCCCATGTACAATTAGATATTATATTATGTCTTTATTTATGATTTTAGAATCAAGTTTAAAACAGAGTTTTAAATAGAATAGAACAGAGTTTTAATTTGGGTTTTCTTCGACAAGGATTTGATGGATAGATAGAGTTAATTTCAGTTTTTAATGATAGATTGCTTATTTCAGTTTTATATAGATCTTTCTTACTTAGTTGTTGGCTAATACATTTGGTAGTTTACTTTTTAATGTCATTTTCTTATTACAGTTTAAATTGTTAGAATAGATATAGCATAGTTTCATTTTATGTAATTTCTTTCCTAGAGTTAAATTGCAATTGTATTCCCCAGATGGGGTGACACGCATCGAGGATGGCGAGGGGAGGTGGCAAGGGGAGGTGACGAGGGGAGGCAGGGGGCCTTTAATACCGGTCCTCCCCACACACTCTGCGATTCAATTTGAGAGTCAGCTCCATCCATCTCCGTAACCTGATGCAACTCAGCACGAGCGCCATCGGTCCGGCCAGCCAGATCATTAAGCTCGTGGATTTAATGGTGTTTATTGTGGTTCATTTGCCCATCAACCTTCTCGAGGGCTCCATTGTATTCGAACAGTCTTCTGCGCAGCGAGGCTTCCATCCAGCTCCCGGCGACTTGGCTCTAACCTTTTTTTCAGTCATGCCGCGCTTGAGGACGCGACCACGCAGAGGGGCTGGCTGGTACGCAGCTGCCTCCAGACGAAAACGACACCGAGAATTCCAAAGCGCAGTGACTCTAGCCAGACGGCATCGACGACAGGCAATTCTGGAAGCAGGTTCACCTCCTGGCACAATCGTGGAAGAGGATTCGAGCATTCAGCTCCCACCGGATTTTTCGGACAAGAAAATGGTTACCTTCCCTGATGATTGGGACCCCCACACCCGTGTCTTCCACTCTGGAATTACTCCCCGCAGCAGGACCTCTTTCGACTCCTGCGCTAAAGCCTCCTCGGACCCCAGCACAGAACCTTGCATCATAGAAGAGGAGCAGTGGATGGATGATGGTGCAGCCAAGGATGCAGAATGTATGGGACGTGATGACAAGTAGCCGAGGCCGCCCTCGCCACCTCTTTTGCTCCCGGAGCAGTTGCAGCTTATATTTGAAGTGAGAAGTCTGGTTGAAGACCAAATATTCTGAGCGGTCTGCGCAAGCCAGTGCTTGGATATGCTGTATGCAGCTTATTCCAACGACTCGCCCAAACGACTATGTCCTACCTGTGCACAGCCATTTTCCATACCAGTTCGTGCAGCAGAAGCGCAGGACGACAAGGCGAGCCCAGGTTAACAGGTCTTAGAGTCCGCATGCTTTTCTTTATGTTTGTTGTTGTATTTTCTTAGGACAGTAGTACTCTAGGTGTTAGTCTGGATAGCCTTAGAAACTACATTATCAAACTGCTATTAGTTAAGAATATACCCCCTGGTTTCCTACGGGCAGGGTGGCTCTATGTTCTCCATAATTTTTGGACCTATTACAATGAGATAGCCCGATGTCCTGGTTTCCTTCACAGGCAGGACACCTGGCTCCTATGTGTCATGTATCCTCTTTTTGGATGAAGCTTTAATATGAAAGGTCCCACTTTTACTTATAAAAAAATAAAAAAATTGCAATTGTATTTCTTAGTTAATAGTTGAGCTTAAGTATGATTTTTTCTTACATGGTATAGAAGTACAATGATGATCTCGTTATATTGTTGATGGTTAATAAATGAATATGCAAGGTAGTTGACGATTGTTTTTGTCATGGCTAAATTCTCATTGGATTGTTTAATCCATACCTTTCACTTTGCTATTGAGATCAGTGTTGAGCTTATACCACTTGAATTATCCTTTGTTGTCAAGTGTCATTGAGATATCATACAACATCAGAGACATTCACATAACCGCCAACATTATATTTGAATTGTCATAGGTTAAAAGAATAGTTTCTTGTTTTCATAGATCAGAAAAGATAGTTTCTTGCTTTTGTAGATCAGAAGAGATAGTTTCTTTCTTTCATAGTTTAGAAGATAGTTTTATTGTTGATGTAGGATAGATAGTCTTTTTCTTTGATAGGTTAGAGAACAGTTTTCTTATCATAGATTACTTCTTGCTTTCAATTAAATAGATTTCCTTTCATAAATTAGAAATAGTTTTGAATTAAGAATATAGTCCACTTGCCTCTTAGGCTAGATAGTTGTTCAATGAGAAGTTTTATTTTGATTACCTGCAGTAGAAGTTATCTTAAAGTAATTAGTTGTCTATTTGCTTTAATAGGTTAGTTAGTTGTTTTTCTTACTTGTCTATTTGCTTTAATAGGTTAGTTAGTTGTCTCTGCTTACTTGTTTATTTGATTTAGTAGAATATTTGCTTGCTTGTTTATTTACTTGCTTTCATAGGGTAGTTGCTCATTGAATGTAGGTTGGCAAGTTAAAGTAGTTTTCTTTGGTTATTTTCTTATTGTTATGCTTAAATAGTTTCTTATTTCTTATTGTTGAACTAATTTGCTTCAAGTAGGATTTTTACTTGCTTTCTTAGAACTATCCATCGATCCTTGGCCCAAAAGTATTTAGGTTACATAGTTTCAATTTGCTTAGTAGGGTTTTCGCATTAGATAGTTTTGCTTGAATACATTATCCCTTAGATAGCCACTTCCTTAGTTAGACTATACTACTACCAGCCCTTCTACATTTGGCATATATTTTTCTACAACTCTAAGTTTACTTACCCCGGGTTGACAATTTAATTGAGGGTTTTTAGTGTGTTTTTAGTGCATATATAACAACCATCAATTATCTTTTTTGTTCATTTGAATTTATATCTTACTTGAATGAATTGTATCTTTTGAGGATCAATGTATGTATTTGATTTATAGATTCCTAAGCAGCAAAGGGTTTGTTGTGATTTCCTATAACTCGTTGTGTTTATTCAAGTAGCTTTCCCATTTGTTTTGAAGAGAGGATTTATGTTCAATGGATGATCTACTTTATGTTAAATTATCCTTTCTTCCATTTGCCATCTTATAATCCATTTTTCTGATATGCTCTTCAATTGCCTTCTAACTTCAAGATGTTTGTGTGACTCCATTGTCCAATGGTTTAGCCTACTGATATGCAGTTTGCTACCCTCTCTTTCTTGATTTTCCTTTCTTGTTGATCCACCCTTTTATATTGATTTAATTTTCCAGGTTTGAATGGATGTATAGAGGCTTATACTTTTAGATTATTTATCCAACAGTAATATATTTATGTTTGTATGTACCAAGGCTTGGGATCTTTTGGATAATAGAAGTCTTTTTCCTTTCTTTCTAAAGCCTTGACTAAAATTATTCAAAACCCCATTTGCTTGTATGTATTTCATGGAGTAAATTGTGAATGACATTACCTTAAGAGTCCTTCATCCATTTGTTATCTCTTTTATAAATCTGTATTTTATACTTTGATGGGTATTGGGCTTACACTCTTAATAGTCAGAGTGTGACTCCCACATGCTAACATAGTCTACCTTCAACCAAGCATGGTAATGACTGTGTGTTCATGGTCATTGATTGATTCTCTAAGATGGTAGTTTTTGCAGCCTACAAGAAGAGTATCATAGTTGAGGCCACTGCTAATATCTTCTTTGGACATTTTTGGGTTCATTTTGGGCTCCCACAGACCATTATTTCTTTGGACAAGATGATTGTTTGTATCCTAAATATGTAAAATTCCAAACCTCCACGCACATGGGATGAGATCCTTCCTTATGTTTAACATAGCTACAAAATATCCCTCCACAACTATATTGGCCACAATCCTTTTTAGGTGTTCTTGGGGTTCCATCCACTGGCCCCCATTGACGTAGGTCTATGCATTACATATTCACAGGAAGATTCCTCCCATGCATGGACACATACTGATCGAGCAGCCAAATTTTTTGAATGAATCCAACACGTCCAAAAACAATTTCATGTGATTTTTTAGAAAACCAACACCAAGTATAAGCAATTCCATGATCAACATCAGGTACCACACAAGTTTTAGGTGGGAGATAATGTATGGTTGAATTTTCAAAAAGAGTGCCTCACAAGACCCCATTGGAAACTCCACCCACTCTAATATGGACCTTATATCATCACCAAGGTTGTGGATGAGAATTCCTTTGAATTAAGTATTCCCCCTTTCCTTGGCTTGCACCCTATATTTAATGTGGAACTTCTTCGACCATATTTTCCACCTCTCCTGGACACTTCAGATGTGGTCGAGCACTTGGCCCCTACAAAAATCAATCCTAACTGCATTGAACAGGAGAAATTTGACCATATCATATACACCAATACAAAGGGCACTTGGCAGCAGAACATCCAAATATATCGGGTTGTCAAAGCAGGGAAACTTCTTCACTAGGGCAAGTGGCTCATCGGGAGTCATATTTAGCATATGTTTTCCCATTTGATGGAGGAAATTAATGCAATGGGGACAATTTATTCCTAAGGGAGGAGGAATAATCTAGGTGGATATCGATGGCCACCCACCTATTCCACTAATTCATAATGGTTCCATATATTGAAATTTTTTCTACAGTTTTTCGGGTCCCAAACTTCCGCGGCAGTTTTGAGTCCCTGGATGACACTTTTTTGGAGAAACATCGCCTATTATGTAGCTGAAGGTAGATGCTAGGTCATTTGAAATGTGTACTTCTGAACTAAACTTTTACGTAGGCTATTGAGCACCCCAAAAGGAGATCGTATGAAAAAGTTACACCCCCTGGAAGTTGATGTATCAACTAACCACATACGAGCCCACAAACCTTTTGGCATTTCATCTTTTGGGGTTAGGATTTTTTTATTTTTAAGGTTTTCTCATTGATGCTTTATGTTAAAAGTCCTTTCCGACCTCTTTTTAATCGGCTTCTTGTGAATGAGAATCGTCGACACATCTCTCTCTTAAGGTATAAGCTACTATCGTTCTAGATAGCTTGTGTGTTTTGCATTTTGCAGTCTTTTGTATTCCAAACAATCATTAATAGAATTTGAGTTTAATTTTATTATTATGTTTCTTACAATATCTCTATGTGTTTCCTTATTATATCTATACCTTCATGTAATTCTCAATATAATCAAGATCAATGGTATTAGAGAAATTCTCTCTCTATTATTTCTTTGTGCATGTCCCCAATGAGGTTAGGTTATCAAGAGTTGGGTCTTGAAGTAGTTGATATTAGGGAAGAGAACTCTCGCCAGCCCAAGCAACCCCCCATGGAAGAATAAAGAGATATGATGAAGCAGGAGATCCTATCAAATTGTTGCTCGAGGAAGCCCTCGAGCAACAAAGGAACAAAATGATAGACAATTTCACCCAGATCCTTCGATGGTTTCCAACAAAAACGGAGGCACCTCTAACCAACAATCACTTCGGAGGTGTGACGACATTTAAGGTACAAGTTAACTTTGATATTCCTTTATTTGAATACTAGGTAGACATTGATGCTTTGGAAAAGTGGTTAAGTCTGATAAAGGGTTATTTATCTATCCAAAAATTTTCCAACAGTGAAAAAATCACCTTCACACTCCTTAAATCCTTTCCCCATGTTATATATTAGTGGGATACTTGCTGTGAGAAACATGTCAGAGATGAGTCTACAATTTTTTTTCCAAGACCCACTTGAGAATATTTTTTTAATGGCCTCAAGGTGAAATACTACCATGTTGGAAACTATGATGACCAGTACATGAGATGGACATCTCTACGTCAAGAGAGAGACTGAATGGTGTCAAAGTACACCAACATCTTCCATACCTTCTATACATTAAAGACTCCGAGCAAAACCTAGTTTTGAAGTATCACAGTGGCCTACATAGGCAAATCCAAATATATATGGAGTTCTTGTACATCTCCTCACTCGGAGCCGCTTATTGATATACTGTCAAGATCAACAAAAATTTCAAGAAAAATAATAAGTGGGGTTTCAGTTCTTCAAACCCATCGTAAGATAAGCACGGTAAATGTGGCCCTAACTCCTAAAGAAAAGGAGAGAGTAAGGTTGGTCAGTCCCAGGACAACTAGTCCAAGCCACAAGTTAAGAAGGGTAATGAGAAGTCGAAGAAGGACACTAGAAAGTGGTGCAAGTTCCAAAAACTATCTTGGCACAACACTGATGATTTTTTCTCCAAACAATCATTGTAGGATGAGATGAAAGCCTCAAAGTTAAATGATGACTTATACTCTGAATCAGAACCAGATAATGGAAAATAGATCATTGACGCAAAACCCAGTGTCACCATCTCTACCACAAAAATCCATCCAGATGAACTAGAGGAGACTGAAGAAGGGGAGCACATCTTCCACTCACACATGTGGGTGAAGGGGACCCCACTCCATTTCATTGTCGATAGCGCTATCCAGAAGAACCTAATCTTATAAAATGTCGTCAAGAGGTTGAACCTAACAAAGATGTTGCACCCTTAGCCATACACCATCGGTTGGCTCAACTAGGGATGAGGCATTCGCATCAGCCAACAATGTCGTCTGCACTACGACATCAAACCCTTCAAAGATGAGGTATTGTCTGATTTTTCCCCACTTGAAGTTTATGATGTTCTTTAAGGACAATGATATATGTGGAAGTGTCATGTTGTTTATGAATCTAGGCCTCATAGTGTCATTATTACTTTGGGAGGTCAAATCTATAGGGTATCGAAGGAAATCCCAACTAATGTGGTCTCATTGATCTCCACGAAGTAGTGCAAAAAGCTGGTTTCTCAGATCGAGATATTTTTCCTTTATGGTCTGGTCGGAAGGTCAATGAAAGGACATTGTAGCCGCAAAAACCTTTGCGCGAGGTCTCTCTACACAGTATTTTCAGGTGGACAAGATAGTGGAAGACCAAAAATACAACTTTGCCTCACCTACTAAGGTTCCTTTTCACTATCAGGTAAAGAAATCAATTGATTTGAAACCTATTGATCCTCTACCTAGTGACCATGTATATAGATGTTGTGTTATGGAGAATGAAGAAATCAAACACCATATCCAAGAGCTCCATCTGAAGGGCCACATCATACCAATCCCCTCACATTGAAAGAACCCAATTGTTCTAGTACAGAAGAAGGATGGGACATGGTGACTTTGTATTGATTAAAGAGCTCTGAACAAAATCACAATCAAGAATTGGTACCCAATCCCTCGAATTGATGATATTATAGATCAGCTCAAGTGTAACATACCCAACCACCCACAGGCTAGGGTACGCTACCTTCAAGCCCACCCTTGGAATTATTTCTTTTACCGATACCTTTTTGAAATTTAATAATGCATAAAAGGAAGACTTTAACCACATGCACAATAGTAGTATGCAAGAATGCATAGTCTAAAGATTCAATTAAACGATAATTAAATATACAGTGAAAATACATTCATATACATGCAAATGATATTATAACAGAGAACACTTATCTTTATGAAATATGGCAGCAATTGGATGCAGACCAAGGACGTTCCACCCAACCGTAGACACTATTGTTCCAAACATCAACAACAGTGTCACCTCCGAGCCAGGGCTATGAATCCACAAGGATGGTTCTAGAGTGTGTTAGCATCAGAAGTCACTCCTGGATTTCTTGCAGGAGCAGAGCCCAACGCCCATCAGTTTAAAGTCACGATTTGTTTATGAAGGGGTGATCAAATGGAGATAAAGACTCGAGGAGATATTACTCTAACTTAGGGACTGGGTCTGGTACATAAAGAACAAAGGAGGTCTGGAATCCTAACTTCAGCCAGTGGGTCGATTAAAAGATGAGCAGGTGGAAGACTTAGTAAGAGAGGTGAACAAACAGCTTTGGGCTACAGGCTTGAAGCGGTTTGTAGGGGAAAAACTCTGAACGCAGGATCCTCCTAGTTCAGGGCTTCAAGAAACTGAATAGAAAACTTGACTAGATCCTCCAATTCCAAGTCATTCAGCGTTCAAGAAATCACAGAAACCGATTAGAGACTTCGTAACCATTACAGTGATCCATTACAACATCATCCTATAACAGCTACAACTCGACTGGATCCTCCAATTCCGAGCTGCTCTAACACAGTATAACAAAGATGTAAAGAAACTGGCATTCATCAGGCAAGAAGTCTCAGAAGTCCAGAAAATA
>SNQJ01S0008006.1:20323-46628 GCA_010110895.2 Picea sitchensis | reverse complement strand
TCTGGAGGCTTATTTGGTGTAGAAGTTCCCTTTTTTGGTGGCATGTTGGCCAAGTATCACTTTTGAGCCTTGATTTTGAGGTGGTTCTGCTAAACAATATTTTTTCTATTGTATCTCTCAATTTTTGGCCCTTATTGGTATGAAACTTTCTTTTATGTAGTTCTCTGATATTTCTTCTCTGCAATTCCATAGGTCTGATCAAAATTGGATGTGCCAAGTGGAATTTATGGTAACTTCCCCACAACTTGCCGATTTTTGTCCTTTTCAGGATATCTCACTTGTATAGCGTGCCCCACACAAAATAATTGATATAAAATTATGCAAATCACACCATAAATACTTCAGATTGTCCATGATCCAATGAAACCAGTCCCACTCAATTTGGATACTCTAGGAAGAAGTTATGAATGTTTTACCTGGAACACCCTATTGAGACTAGTCAATAGGACTAGTCAGATACCCTATCTTACACAGGGCGTATCTACAAATTTAAGATGACCCAGAAGCTGAAATTTTTACCACATATACCTTACTAATTTTTGTAAATATCCTCCAGAGTTCAGGGTTTGAAACATTACAGAAAAAAATTTACAGCGAAAATTACGTAATGACTTAGTTCAAGATGATTCCATAACCCTATCTTGTACATGATGTATCTCTGAAAGTATAAGGCCTCAGGAGCTCAATTTTCAACCCAATGTACCTTGATCCATCTATTAAATATCTTCCAAACCGTTCCTTCTGAAACATTGTATAAAAAAAATTATAGTGAATATTCCAAGGTGTCTCAGATGTAGCAGTGAAACCCCAATACCTTGAGCTCTGATACCATATGTTAAGAACCAAATATCAATATAGCATAGAAAAACCTCAGAAAAAGTACTCAACACCTTGAAAAAGAGATAATTTCAGATAATAAGCCTCTTCGAGTGGGCAACTTCCTTTTACCCCACTTAAATGTTCAAGCACAAGATGATTCAAAATGAAAATGTCTCCTTGGTATATATAGGAGACTAGGAGGTAAAATTACAACTAATGGCCTAAAGCTGACATAAATAAAATAACATTACTAATATAATATGCCCCAATTAAGGGGTAATGAGCCAATATTAGGGCTTAACAAGAAAACCACAAAACATTATCTTTATAAATATCTGTAGGCACCAACCTATTGTTAGAAATATTGTAGGCACCAACCTACTAGAGATACCAATATTTTTAGCTAAGTAACTCAGCAAGATATTGTGTAGGCTCTAGCCTACTAGAGACGCCAATATGTTGTTGAATTTATCATCACACAATTACTTCTACATAGGCTCGGTATTTATCATGTGGAAGTCATCCTTATCAACTCTCAAAAAACCTTAGGAAGTTCACTTTATGAGTAATTATTAAAGTGAATGATCTTTTAGATTAATGTGTAATTAATTAAGTTTAATGCCTAAGTTTTTTGGCATTAGTAACTTAAGTGAGAGTTGATTAATTCCTAACCGTTAGATATAATGTGAACATGAGATTATATCTCAATTGATGATCACTTTGGAGAAGATCTAGGGTTTTGGATTTAGGATTGACTCAATGTAATAAAAGGAAACCTAAGTTTTGAGAGGATGAGAGATGTTGTGTGAGGAGGTGAGAGAGTCACATACACAATGTGAGAGACTCATAGAGAGTGTGAGGGTGTGAGAGATGCATTGAGTAGACAGTGAGGAGATCTCATTGGTGAGTGAAGAGAGTTCATCCAAGTCTGAATGGTCAGGGTTGAGGAAAGGTGCAAAGAGGTGGAGAGGGAGATAGTAGCCAAGTGGGTTAGGATTGTAATCCTCTGAAGGGTCATTATCCTAGGAAAGGAGCCCTGATTTTATAGAAATAAAATCATCACAGATCTGGTTTTCCCGCAAGGGTTTTACCAGGGGTTGTTTACCTAAAATCTGTTGTGCAATGTGTGATTGGTTTATGTTTTAATGCTTCTGCTAATGTTTCATTAATAGCCTAGCTATGCTAATAATCAATAAAGAGATTTTATTCGGATTATTAGCCATGTGTTTGGTTTGCAGGAAAATCAACATGGTATCAGAGTCTGGCCTCTGACTAAAACATATTTGAACAAAGATTGGATTTTGTAGTAGCGAGAAGAGTTTTACAAATTTGCAGGGAAATTTTTTTAGGACTGTAGCTATGAGGTAAAATATAGAAATTTAAAAAAAAAAATTAAAGGGGAGGCAATCATATGTACGAATACCGCAGTTGTTGTATATGAACTATATGGATCAGGTCGTAGAACTGAAAATCAGACGTGAGGCAGGTGATTGATTCGAGTAGAAAGGAAAATCATGCTATAGCAAGGAACAGGCTCAAGATGAGTAGGACTATGGATGTGAAGGAAAAGATAGAGGTGACAAGAGGAGATATCAAGCATATATGTGGAGCTAGTGCGTGAAGGCTGCTAGCAAAGGAATTAGGTGACTATCGATATGTGGATTGGATAGATGGAGGAGATGCCAGCCACCAGACTAAGGGTCAAACTACAAGCAAGTGGCAGCAGATAATAACCTCCTGCGAAAGAAGTGGATGTCGATGGTGAGTAAGTAGCGGGTGAATCAACCTCCTATCTTTGTAGCCACCAAAGACATCACGTAGGCATGCAAGGAGTTTGGCATGTGGTTGAAGGGATCCAATAACATGAGGAAGTTGGAGTGAGTGTGCATGAGTTCAACCTCCAGCAAACTCATGTGGAAGGTGAGCATTGGATTGAACAACTGGTTGGTCGGGATGAGAGAAGACAACGTTGACCGAGGAGAAAACCACAAGAAAAAGCGTAGAATCCACCATCTAAGTGGTTGTTGAAGCTATCAAGTGTGGAGTTGTCTGACGTGGAGAAGACCAGTTGCATGAGGAAAAGGCTGGTGCATGGAGCATCCCAATCAGAAACCACGTGAAAGAAGTCTCTAGTTGCAAAACAAGTCACCAAGTTTTCATACGAGGGAGTGTCATGGGATGAGAACTGACTAGCAGCTGAACGCAGGGGCCACATGGACAAGTTAGTGTCTAGCAACCTAGCAAGGTATATGGGCAGCCCCTGGGAACTGGGAAGAGGTCTCGGGACGCACCCATAAAGTCTTTGGGAAACCTAGAAAATACCCAAGTAGCAGGAGGAGGTTGCAGGAAGCACCAGGTAGCTTCAAACAATGGTCTAGGAAGCAAGAAACAAGTCTAGGCAATGGGAAATGAGTCCTGAGTAGGGATTCGAGAATCCAGTAAGGTCTTCGAAGAAGGGTCCAAGAGATATGGAAGGGATAACTTTCGTGTCAGAGGGAGCAACCAATTAGGTGGATTGAAGAGCATCCATGGAAGTGGACATGATAGTGAATAAAAATCAACCTCTAAGTGGTGGAAGTGCCTTCCTCACTAAGATGGAGTGTTGATGTATTTAACATTAGACAAGTACTTCCACATAGGCTCAATGTCTAGTATGTGGAAGTCATCCTTGTAACCTCTCAGAAAACCTTAGGAAGTTCACTTTATGAGTAATTATTAAAGTGAATGATCTTTTAGATTAATGTGTAATTAATTAAGTTAAATGTCTAAGTTTGTTGGCATTATTAACTTAAGTGAGAATTGATTAAGTCTTAACTGTTAGATATGAAGTGAATGTGAGATTAGATCTTGGTCGTTGATCACTTTGGAGAAGATCTAGGGTTTTGGATTTAGGGTTAGCTCAATGTAACAAAAGGAATCCTAAGTGAGAGGATGACAGACATTGTGTGAGCAGGTGAGAGAGTCACATACATAATGTGAGAGACTCCTTAATTGCTAAATGTCTAAGTTTGTTGGCATTATTAACTTAAGTGAGAATTGATTAAGTCTTAACTGTTAGATATGAAGTGAATGTGATTATATCTCACTTGCTGATCACTTTGGAGAAGATCTAAGGTTTTGATTTAGGGTTAGCTCAATGTAACAAAAGGAATCCTAAGTGAGAGGATGACACAGACATTGTGTGTGGAGGTGAGAGAGTCACATACATAATGTGAGAGACTCAGAGAGAGTGTGAGGGTGTGAGACACATTGAGAGGAGAGTGATGATATGTCATTATTGAGTAAGTGAAGAGAGTTCATCCAAGTGTGTGAGTACTGTGGCTAAGGGAGAAAAGAGGTAGAGAGAGAGATAGTAGCCAGGTGGGCTAGGATTTTGTTGTATTCTAATCCTCTGAAGGGTCATTATCCTAGGAAGGGATCCCTAATTATAGCAATAAAATCATCACAGATTTGGTTTTCTCGTAAGGGTTTTTCCAGGGTTTGTTTACTCGAAATCTATTTTTCAATGTATGATTGGTTTATGTTTTAATGCTACCACTAATTTTCATTGATAACCTAGTTGTGCTAATAATTAATAAAGAGATTTTGTTCGGATTATTAGTTGTGTGTTGGGTTTGTAGAAAAATCAATAGGAGACACCAATCTCCTCAATCAAGCACCAACTTAGTAAGACATGTATAGGCACCAATATAATATCTTCATACACATAGTACTTTTGACTTCACCTACATGTTTCATACCTCATGCATTTCATAGCATCACAATACCCTTAACTTTCATGCTCCAACACCTCTCCTTGTTTCATACCCCATACATAGCTTCAAACCCTAGTAATATTTATCCTTCATGCCATAGAGAACCTCATAGCATAATTACCATAATATAATTCTAGAGTAGGGCATAACATCCTCAAAATAGCACACTTTGCAGCATCAAAGACCTTAGTCCTTTATATCACACCCTAAAAAATCCAAGAAAACTCCTATTGCACACCTTTAGACCCCAAGAATACTCCCCATATCCTCTTGTGCACTTTAGATCTCTTATACACACTTATGCATTCTCGTCTTGCTTAGTTGCTTTTCAAATGTGCACGTCTATATTTTATTTATAGTGTTTATTTGTTCACTTATAGGGCCAACTTGTAAAATTGGTGGGATCGATCTGTACGTTATGGTTGGGTTGACCTAACAAAATCTTTTGTATATCCTCATTCCTATGGAGTTAGAGCGAGTTCCATATACCACTGTAAAGGTATTAGAATAATATTTTTAACCATATATCCTATACTCCCATTTGATCTAGGTCTTCAAAGTAAAAATACATTCAAATATAGGGTATCCAAACTGAGCATCAAAAATCCAAAAACAATATTTCCAACAATCTCCATCTTGAAATATTTATCTTGGAAATATGTAGTCTCTCCCTGTCTTTGACATCAATGAAAAAAATATTTCCAACATTGAGACTCTTTTTAATTGATGTTTTTAACAATGCCCATAAAGTATAGTTAATAGTAGCATGTGCTCTCTATAGTCTGAAACTTGATCCTATTGAACCTATAGGAATATTCACTCCCAAGATTGGGAGCATAAGTCTCAGATATTTCTACATGTCTACTATTTTTTTGGATTCAAACCATAAACATCATGAATTCATATTGGGTTCACTTTCATAACCTACCCATATCCATTGATATTAGTCCAACATGGGAATTAATTCTATTAGCTTAGCATCTTGGATGATTATAACATTATTTCTCAATCCTCATTTAAAAAAAAATTCAAACAATTGGCATGCAAATATAATTTTCATCTTAACACCCATATTTTATGCCTAATAAATCCTAGTGTTGTAATATGAGCTCTGATACCACTCTATAGCATCCTTGGATTCCTTATTAGACACTACCAACAAGATTTATTTGTCTCATTAATCATGTATGCTACTATAATTAACCCCTAACATATAATACATAATTGGTATGCTCATATAAATCAATATAATAAATAACATTTCATGTTATGAATTATTTCATTACCCATTTAATTAAAGGTATTTTGTAAAATATGATTATGAAAACTTATATATAAGTGTTATATATTATGAAAACTTAGATTATTATGAAAATAGTTGTTGAGTATTGATATTCCACCCAACTTTAGAAATCCAATGTAAATACCACCCCCGAGATACAATATGATGCCACCATGGAAAAGCAAACAAGTTATAGGCTTCTAGTTCACTCAACCCAACTCATTTGCTCTCATGCACATCCAATCAACCTACCTATGGAGAATTACAAGCATCTTAGGAAACCATCAAACATCCATGACACTCTCTTTCACTGTCTCACACAAAAAAAGGAATATTTTCCCTTTATCTACTCAATAGTCTCTCAAAAATATTCTCCCCTTTGGTGCTATTTAATGTAGGTAGAAAGAGCTCAATCTACCATATGTTTTTTTGGGAATTTCCTACCAAATAAATACTTGTCTCTCAAGCATCCAAAGAGAATTAAATGTATTGTGGGGTGGTGGATTCCTAACTTTCCCAACCTCTATGCTCACCTACAACCATCTATCTTTCATCCAAGGTTTGTTATTTCTTCTTCCCAATGTTGATTTGGTCAATTTCCAAATTGGTTCATGGTTACCAATAAAGAACACAACATGAGACAAATTAGAGCATTAATTATGAGAGAATTATGCAATGGAGTGAAAGAAAAATACGAGTTAAGGGGATTCATAGTTGATATTACTCATGACCTAAGGTTGTAGGACTCTTACACATCTCCATGATTATTGTACTCAACCCATGCTTCCATAACTACATGAGAAGATTTCCCCACCAATATCTTACTTGTATTTAATGATTGTTTTTTCTAGTTAATGGGGGTGAATGGATTCATTTAAGGAACACAAAATAGATGAGATCAAACATTGACACTTAGCAATAGAAGGTTTACTTTCTCATGGCCTATTTTCCTCTTCCCTGCTAGTGAAATGAAAGCACCTCTTGTTGCTTCTTTAAGAAACCCTTTTGGTGGATATAACATTATTATGTATTTTCCTTGTTATACATGATTTACAAAATCATAATCATACCATGGAAAATACAACCACCACACCATAGTCTTATACCACCATTGGGACTCATATGAATTCCCTAGTCGGGAGTTGGCCTTGAGCTTTCACTAGTAATATGTACAATGCATTTTACATTTTATAAAGTGGGGTCAGTATAGCTTAGCCACAAGTCTTGGTTCCCGTATCATACACCACATCATACAAATAATACATAATTTATTACATTACAATTTAGGGTTAAAACTAGGGTATTACACATTGGGTTTATTACATGGTATAAAAAAAACCATCTTGGATAATCTACACGATACCACAAAACGTGAAATCATATTTCTATTGATTGATTGATTGATACACCGCTAATAAAATTCACCAATATAGGTTCCTAAGTCCTCAAAAGAACTAGAAAAAGATGGTATGACCTCAACTTCATGTTGGTAGGTTTTCTTTAATTGTAATGTGAACCCCTTTAGATGCAATCTTCCACTTTTTTTTGCATGGAAGGCAAACGTAAGTACCTTTGTACGTATAAAAAAAAATTGCACACCAAAATGTCATTCATAAGATAAAGAGTGGGCCTCGGGATTTATAAGAAGATGGTGACTTTATCCACCTTGAACATGCTACCAATTCATCTTATAAGGAAATCCATCTTGGACCATGTAGTTTAGGAATGAGGCTTGATTTACCATAGAGGAATGCTTGAGGGATTCCATTATTGGACCAAACTAAGGTTTTGTAGAATATTTTGTTTTCTAGTCCTCATAGGATTCACTAATTAGATCTAAGATAGAAAGGGTTTTGGTAATGGATTTTCTTAGGAGATCAACCACTTTATTTGAGCTACCTTTCTTATATTTAATGAATAAATGAAATTTTTGAATGAATGATTCTCATTTTAAATGTCTTTGCTCCTAAATTTTAGATTAGGAATTCAAACATTGAAGGGGGTGATAATCAATGTATATGATAGTTTCCTTACCAAGGATATATTGGTGTGATTTCTTGAGTTCTTATATCGATGCATACAATTCCTTATCATAAGTGTTGTAGTTGAGTTTGCCCTGGTACAATTTTTCAAAATGATATTCTAGTGAATTCCCTACCTGTTAATAAGGATGTATGTGTCAAATTATAAAGCATCTATCTCAATATCAAATTTTTATTCCAAGTTGGGAAGAGAAAGCAATAGTGTAAACAAGAGAGATTTTTTCAACTTTTGAAATACTCATTTCACTTCAATATTCCAATGAAACATCTTCTAATTGTTGGTTTGATTCAATGTAAAAGCAATGTGGGAGTTTTGGTGGATGAATTTATTATAGAAATTTATGCCTCCCAAGAATAACTTAAGAGCAATAATGGTGGTAGGAGTGGGATGGTGCTTCAAAATCCTTACTTTTCAAATATCTATGTGAAGTTATGTTGCATCAATCATAAATCCTATATAGTGGATAAACAAAAAATTGAAAAATGACTTCTTCATTTTGGCTTACAACATATCTTAACATAAGTGAACCAAAATGGTGCACACATGTTTCAAATGATATAAATAATACTTTCTAAAAATCAATATGTTATCTAAGTAAACTACCATGACTTACCAAGAAATGGCTAGAAGCTTCATTCACGATCCTTATGAAAGTGGTAGGTGCATTAGCAAGGCTGAAAGGCATGGCAAGCCACTCAAAAAGACTATATTTGGTTTTTAAAATTGTCTTACAAACTCATTGAGTTCCATACAAACTTGACAATGTCCTAAATCAAGGTCCATATTGATGAAATACTTACCCCACTAGATATTATCAAGAAAGACATGAATTTGGGTTAATAAGTAGAAATTCTTAACCATTGGCTTGTTGAGGGACCTGTAATTTGTGCAAATACACCATGACCAAATATTTGTAAGGGGATTTTTTGGGCCTAATCTTTCCATCCTCCAAGAATTTTTTGATTTCTTGTTAAATCCCTGCACTCTCTTTCGAGGAGATGTGATATATAGGGAAATTTGACAAGGAAGAACTAGGAACCAACTCAATGGAATGTTGTATGTTTAGAAGGGGAGGTAAACCCTTGGTTTCTTCAAATGCATATCTATATGATTCAGTAATCCACTACATATAACACATATGTTTCTTCTCTTTGTTATCTTCCACGTGTTGAAGAATTAATGCATATTAACATGAATTTGTTAAGAGTGAAATGTGTAATAGTTGGTTTGCTAGAAAGTATCTGTGGGACAATAGAAGAAGGTATAAAAGTGAGTTTGTATGTCTTACCATAATTGTACAACATGTAGGTGTTGAAGTAGCCATCATATTGTGCATGTCTAGCAAAATGATATGGCCTTCCTATAATGAAATTAGTATAACTAAGAGCAGTGGCATCACACTCTACTATGTTATGGAAGGATATAATGGAAAATGAGATGGATCGACTCTAAGTGATGGTATTACATTTTATACATTACTTAAACCATCCACATTAATATGAATTAGGATGAATAAAGTTTGGTAATTGCAATTCTACTACCAAATTTTGGGGCATTATACTCTCTAGTTTCCACTATCCATGATGATAAATGCCACTTTTTTCTTGATATAGTAGTTTTGGATGAACAAGGATTCATCCTCATTTCATGTGTAGTTCTTGTTCAAAACAAGGTGTATATATGTAGTAGATGTTTTGGTGACATATGTGTCAAAATTGCAAGAAGGGTGTTGCTCAATAAGGTGACCCTGTGACTTTTTAGTGATCTAGTCTTAAAGGACCCTACATTCATCATTAGAATGTCAATACTTCTTATGATAGGAGAACCACTTCTTCTTCTTTTACATCCCAATAGTAGCATGGATTGTGTTAAGAAGTCTCAAGTTCTTTCCATTATTATTGTATTTTCCCTTGGAAGTGATAGGGGGTTGAGAAGATGAAACATACTTCTTTTGGTTTACAAGCTTGGTCTTATAAATATTAGATTCTATTTTGGAAGCAAGTTGGGTAGCTTTAGGGAAGTAACAAAGAATAGTCATTTCCTTCCTTAAATGGGGCACTAGTAAAGAAATGAACTTATCACATATAGTGTCTTTAAATGATCTTACCTTGAGCTTGATGGAGATTTTTTTACAGACACCAATAAATTGTTGAAAAGACTATCCTAGGATTTGTCAACGTTGTAACCACTTTACCAACAAATTGTCCCTATAAACTAATAGATATAACCTCTTGTATATTGCATCCTTAAAGTCTCCCCAATTGTCGATCAAGGGTTGGTTGTTTGCTACTAAATATCAACATGGGTATGCCACCATGTAAGGGCCTAGTCTTTCATGTGAACTTCAATAACTAGAATTGTATTAGCCTCATTTTTTACTAGGTTTTGAAATAATTTCCCATGTTGTGTATCTTAGAACCAATATTGTCATTGTAAATGGAGTTGTTGTTGATACGGTGATGATTTTTTGGAACATAATCATCATAGCATATTGAATCATTTTAGCTTGGAACTCTTATCATTGTCGGTCATGTTGATATTGTCAAGAAATTATAGGTTTCAACAATAGGTGTCATTGTTTATGCAATTGTTTGGCTAGGACTTGGGTGTGGTTAGAGTGCTAGTAGTTTCCTAATTCATTAGAAATTTTTTAGAAGCCATGGGACTTGGGAGATGCAAAAACATTTATGGTTTTACAATAAGAATAGTGATTCATGTGTTACTAACACAAATGAAATAAGTTCAAATATGGAGGGTCAAAATTCATAAGAAATTGTAGTTCACTACTCATCAAAATTCCATCTTACCATTGTAGACCTAAAAGATTTTGGGTAGGAATAAATCCCAAATCAACCTAAAAGGAAAAACTCTTGAGAAGCCCTAATCTTAAGGTTCTACCATCATTTGATATAAGCACAATAACAACAATTGAAAATAACTTACAAAGAATCACATAAGTAGAATATGAGTACAAAATTGTCGAAACTTGTTGGCTCTACTTCCTCTCACTGGGGGGTTAAATACCCAGGGTTCGTCAGGATTTACCAACAAAACACCAAGGCACCAGCATATTCAATCTCCAATTGAGGACTGAAGAAGGTCTCACCCAATACGCCATCAAAATCACAGAGATCGTTAGTCTTAGTCTTATGAAGGGATAGAGCTTACAAAGACGCCTCTCGGGAATAAACTCCATTCATTCATTCATAGATAAGCACCAAATTACCATACATCATCAAGTAAACAGAAATAGAATAAACTCATGCCACAAAGAATTATAGAGAGAAAGGACTTCACAATTCATTCATTAATTTCAAATGCATTAAGATACAAAATTCATGATAGAGATCAGTGCCATGTGCCCTAGCCTCTTTTCTCCATTCATACACAAGGTTTTTCTCTATTATATACTCATGCAATACTTTAGACAAAATTGGATGTGGAACAATCTCTTTCTATTCCAATCGACTCTTTGTTACAATAGTTCTCTCTCTCTCTCTCTCTCTCTCTCTCTCTCTTCCAATAGTTCTATTCCAATCGACTCTTTGTCCCACACGATATTCATGTCCACATGCATCCCCCATATCTTTCATGGAGTGTGGAAATCCTAACTAACTTTCCATATCATCCATATCCTCACCCATGATCATTTGGGTTGTTATGGAAATTATTTCCAAAAGATTCATGAAGATACAATCAAATTTGGTCTACATGTATTCTCTCCTTGATTCCTTGCACACAATACAAAATTGGGTTAGCACACATAATATTCCTTTGGTTGGTGTTGATGTTGATCCTTCCTGGTGGTGTGCAATGCATATTCATGGGCGTGTGCGTACTATTTATTCATGGCACACCTAAAAATTATTCAAAACCTTGGGTTCCAACAAGCCCCCAACACTATTATTTGGCTCATCCTTGAGCCAATGACACTACTTTATGACTTAACAAAGGATTTTGACGACACTATTGTGAGGATTTCCTAGAGAAAGTTCCTATCAACATCGTCAAAAGTGTCTTGCAGTCTTTGTGTGAGCTGGCAAACCTTGTTTGCATTAGTTGTTGTAACTTATAGAGATAGAAGGTTGATATTCTCCATCTGTGTTAGAATTGGGGTTGCCACCAAGTGTGTTTCTTCCAACAAACTCTAATATGTCTAGGATTTGTTGCACGCGTCTAGTGTAATTCCAATGAGGGTTTGTTATTCAGTGAGGAATGTTGTAATTTCCTGAAGTTTTCTAGAAATCACTATCATTGTTGGTTGTCATTAACCCGAGGGTAAGGAAGATAGTTCTTTCTACTGTTAGGTGACCTATGCCTCTATGGTTCATATTTTTTCATCAATGGCATGAAATTCTGGTGGATTTTGGAGGTGAGTCCAAAGGGTCAAACTATAATTGAAAAGTCCCATGAATGTTTTGATGCGTGCTTGTCCCTTTTTTAATGCTTCCTCTCCCACTACTATAGTTTTTTTCAACTCCTCGTTTTTTGGGGTAGGTCGCTTGATATTTGAAGCTCAATATTTTGTCTCTCTCAGAACTAGACTCACTCCTAGATCAAGTGAAGCTTGCGAGGTGCATGTATATCTGGAATATCTGCCTCTATCCTAGGAAAATGCACGTATACTTCATCGACTGGATTATGACTTATTTATGGGCATTGAGCGTCATTTCATGGTGGGATTTACTCTCAATGTGTGCAATGACTTCCACAGCATGAAGTGGAGTTATTTGTGGGAATCCTTGACCTCTTGGTGAGCCTACATTTCTTGTTGATGTTTTTCATGAGTGTCTTTGTGCACGACAAGTTCTATATCATGTTTTTGTTGCATTCATTCATGTGATTGGATGAGTTCCCAATATCTCTCTCTTGGATCCATCATAATTGTGGTCATGTAAGTCTGTAGGTCCAATGTAGGCACCTGTGCCAGTTCGACCTCGACATTGGTCAAGTCAAAATAAATAGTGGTCAATGGGTTGAATCGTAGTACTCTTCTCTAGATATTGTCACTTGTTTTGGTTATTTGTTATGCCTGAGGAGGGTTACTAGGTGGTGACACAGTTGCCAATTGTTGATAGAGTTTGTCGAATTTGGTGGTTTCTTATTTTTTTATGATCTGTTGGATCATCATCTGTCCCTTGAACTCCTTGACTAGGCTCGATATGGTTGTGACAGTATGGTAAGATTCCTTTACCGGGGTGCAAGTATCAGGCCCTTTACTTTTTCACGTACGTCACTTATTCTTGCTAATTTAATTGGGCATCATGGTGTGTTGTGTGAACGACACGAGGATGTCTTCTATGATGAGTGTAGGTTGGACTTCTGGTGGGGGAGTCAGTGTGATTATTCATCCAGGATGAAATATAAGTTGATCGAAGATAACCCTTGTGGAGTTGAGGGTTGTTTCTGCTTGGGGGCCATGTCATGGTCAGCCTCCAACTTTGCCTCAGCATGCGTCCCCTTATTGGTATATCATATGCCATTTTATTTTGATGTGTCTATTTGTTATTTCTATAGTGTTGTTGTTGCTCTTTTCCTATCCTGGTTCCTCTTGGTTTGTACTTTGAGCTTCTCTTTCTCATCCTTGGGAGTGGGTTTATGAGTATCATCCCATTCTTCGACACCCTAATGGATGTCTTCTTTCATGATATAAAATGGAAGCATGGTGGTTGTGGCTTGTTGGTCTGCAAGTGGATAATAAAGACTATGGAAATTACATTCAAATTGGAGGTAGGGCTCGTACCTTTCCATGATACCTTTTGGAATGTGCAGTGTTGAATTATTTTCTTGGATAAGATGTGTGTACCACTCCTAGAATGAATTGTGATGGACGGCTTGGACCTCTTGTTCCTTATTGTAATGTAATGTGATTATTTTGGGTGCGGCGAAGGGTGGCATTCTAGCTACATCATCCTTGTGGCCTGGAGGGGGCCTCCACAAAATCATGGCAATTAGTAATATGAATCAGTTGTAATGAAACTCATTACTAAAGTCATGTGCCTTGAAAGGGTCATCGACAAATTCATTTAATATATAGCATTCCCACACCATCTGGACTCTTGTGCCACATCGTTTTGTTGCAACAATGACTCATATTGGTCATTTGTCCTTGTGACACTTGCAGAGTAGCTTGCAAGAAAGCAACTGTGTAGAAAAATAGACTCTGTAATCATTGATATCTACAATCACTACCCCTGGGGACCCTCTGCGTGTAGCATTGTGTGGTGCATTGTACCTCTTTATTCACAAGAGCTTCCTCTAGTGACCTTTGTATCACACGTTGTAACCCTTTGTGTGCACTTTCCTCCTCTAGGGCCTCTTGCACGTAACACAATAACTACTTTTGTTGTGCATCGTCAAACGTGTGAGGTGTTTGCACCACTTTCTTGATATTCCCTTTAATATTCTGGCCTGAACTTTCTTTATGTTCTAATTCCATTCCAGAATAAATTCCTCCTCAATTCACTACCCACACATCTACTTCTTCTTCTTTCTTTTGATCCCTGTCCAGCTCTGTAGTCACCATATTGCAATGCACTTTCTTTTCTTCGCACTTTGCCAATAGATTTGAGAAATCTTCTATGAAATGCTTAGTATTGTGAAAGTACCCATAGAGAGCACATGGTTTGGTACAAAATCAAGACATGTGGCCCACTTCACCACAACTAAATCAAATAGATGGTATTCCTCCACCACCGTTGTATCCCCTTCCTCATCCTCATCCATATCCTCCTCTTAGACTTCCTTGGTATCCTCCTCTATCTATGTCATTGTGGTCACCACCTTTATGTTATTCTTGGACCCATAAGGCATATGCAGTGTGGCCCTCCATCAATTGAAGTGAATGAAATTTGTTCACATCGTGGCCCATGGATTAGCAGAACTCGCAAAATAGAGTACATGTAATCTTCTGGTATTTATGTAGTGTCAGGCACCAAGGAGGTATATGTCCCCATTGTCTGCAAATATCACACCACTTGGTCTGAGGACCAGTTGGAAATTGATTCAATGCACTCGTCACCATGTAGCTCCCCAGCATCGGACATTCATTTCTATGGTGACCTTCTGTACGACACATAGTACATCACACATGCTTGCACACCACCTTAGCTTTATCCATATCTTGTAATTTCATTATGATATTTGCAAGTTGATATTGCACCTGTGCTAGCCCTACTAATGTATCACAACCTCCTGGTGTAGCTTCTAAGTGTATCACAATATCCACAACCTCCACCTAAATTGTCACCTATTTTTGGGTGACAGGGACTCGAATGTGGGATAGAAGTCTTGGAATAAACCCCTTTTTATGCTAGATTTCTTGGATCTAAAATGTTAGTCCGTCCAAAAATATCTTGAACTATTGATCATAGACCCATACAGTTTCTTTAGTTTTTTGCTTGATCTCTTTGATATTAGTGATACATTGTGAATTTGAATTAGTATTTTAAAATTTCCTAAGTAGATCTCTTTTAATCTTCGTCAAGGACCTATTTTTTCCCACCAACGTAGTCACCTTGTACTTCATATATCATTTCAGATCTCTATCTTTGATGGTGGTCTCCAGTTGCACTAATTTAGATGCTTTGTTCATGATTCTCTTCATAGACCATATAGATTCACATGTAAACCAATGTTTTTTTGCATCGTCTCTTCTTGTCCCATGGAACATGGGTAGCCTCAAAGTTGTGTCTTGGTTCACCATACTTGTAATATCCATAAGGCTGAACCCAATTGCAAATGTAAATACAAATGTACATAAGTTGGTGAGCTGATTTGATATCATTTTGGTATGCACATTCCATGGTGTAGCGCACGCATGTACTGCGCAGTAAAATGACGATTTGGGTACATTCCGGGATACCACGCGCAACATCTTAAGTGTGCACGATGTAGAGGCCATGGATCCTTGTGTATCTGATATGTTTTATAGGCGGGTGAGCCAGTATTATAAGCTAGGATGCTTATGTTTTGATTAGGCCAGAGAGCCTAGATGTTAAAGGCCAGTGCACCTTTTTTTGTACATATCTCATATTTAATATAAGATGCATCGATGCACACAAACTAACCACGATAAAAGATATGGGGGACTAAACTCCACTAGTTAGGGAAAGGGAAGGGGCTAAGTTAAGGAATATTATATTAATATTTCTTAAATCATAAAGTATGGATCATTATGTTATCCTAAGTTCTAAAGATGAAGACAAGTAGGCAAAAGTAGCTTCCAACATGACAAGTGTCAAGTTGGGGGCATGCATACATATTGCTGGGACTTAGCTCATTTTGGAAACTTCCCCATCATTCGAACCATGATCTTTCCCTCATTCATCCATCACTGAGATATACAGTCAATCATCCAGGAGTATTGGCAGCCATTGAGCTGTCATTGTATCTTCATGACTTTACCTGAACCCATATCCAGAGCCTTCTATTGGGTAACTGTTATCTTGGGAGTGGGATTGAAGAAGCGGGTTGTCAGGCCCATGGGATATTGAAGAGGTGGGTTGTCGAGCCTGTGAGCAATTCTCTAGGTGAAAGAATTGTTGGAGATTGATTTTCTGAAGGTGTTGAACTACCGTTGCAGGGCTCTGAGAATTCCTATCTGGCCTATTGTTTAAGCCCTGGAAGGGAAGTGGGGAAGACGAGTGACTTTTGAGAAGATAAGGGGCACACTTCCTTGGGTGGGATAGGTATGTGGGGAATGAGGGACTGTAGGCTGTTAGTTGAGTGAGCACCTGAGACAGAGTCTTTCCTGTTGTTCATGAGCCTTTATCCTGGTTAGGAACCCCTTTACCCAGGTGGAGTTTAGTCCTAGCTCGGGGGTGACTCATTGTTGAGAGTGATGAAAGTGTGGTCTAAGGTTGGGAGGTTCGTGGAAGGTCTGCACGCAGTTGGTGATATTCTCACAAATATAAGTGTCAATTGTGTGATTAATTTACATGTTGCATTGTTATTCATGTGTTATTTTTATGGGTTTATCCTATGTGTGATTATAGATGTCTGTATGCTTATGGGTATTGCATGTATATGTTTACTTCTATTTCAATGTGAATCCATGCATTTACATAGCGTATTTTTCTGTTCACGTTTTATATATTAAGCTTTCGCAAGAGTTCTGTGTGTGCATATGTTTTAATTGCATGCAGTTAGAAAATTATATGCTAAGTATGTTACAGTATGTTCCACATAGAGAACGGATGTGTTCTCCGACATAGCGTGGCCCGGCACGAATGGTCAAGGATGTTACAAATTGGTAATTGAGCATGAAAGAGTGTTCTAGAGTAGCATGGCCTGGCCTGTTGAAGGCTGGGAATGTTACAAAGACGGTTTCAGAGCTAAGTAAAGCATCTAAGGAGTGGCATGTCCCGACCTGTGGGTGGTTGGGTGTGTTACAAATCAGTTTCAAAGCTAAGTAAAGTGTCTGAGGAGTGGCATGTCCTGGGTTGTGGGTGTTCGGGTGTGTTACAATATTCATCTAGTATTGTGTCCTCTCAACTGACCACTAGTTGTCGGTGATATGGATCATGATATCGAAACTCCTCCTAGAAAAGTTTTGTTGACTTCAAACTTTTCTTCACTCGTATCTTCTCTTATCCTTTCTTCTACTCCTATCTCTGCACTTTCATCATTTCTTTTTTCTTAATTATAGATGCACAGGGAGCGTGGTTCAAAGAGGTGGTTCCTCCATCTTCTCTCATTTTTCTCATTGATGGATCTCAAAGATCTTCCTACATGTAGTAGTGCAAGCTCGTTCACAAAATATAAAGTCTCTTTCCCTTCTCGGAGGGGTCCATCATCATCTTCTATTGTGTTGGTTTTGCTACTTTACGCCTCATGTTCCTCTGATGTGACTACATATCTCAACAACCAAGGGGATTTTACTTCGTCTTCTTTGACCCGACTCCCACTACTCCTAGTATCCTCACTTGATACCCTACTCCTAACATCACAGGTTTTTGATGACCTCTCTCCTTATGTGTTTCTCTCTAGCATATAATTGTCTCCCACACATCCTCCTAGTGCGATCTCTTTTCTCTTCATTTTGGGTCTAACCCCTCTTCCTTCACCCCTTTCTATCTCCTTTATGATCATCTATTCAGCTTTCCTCCTTAGCTCAACTCTTCTTGTGTATTTCTCAACTCTTTTTCTCTTTTTCTCTTTTGGGTTCACTCTCTCCTCACCACATCTCCTCATCTTATGTATCCCTCCCACTGGATCCATTCTTTCTCTCTTTTACCCCCTTCTTTCCATGCCCACCCTCTACATGATGGGGTCTACTTAGCCATCTTATCAGGGTCCATGCACATCATCATGTTCTCCACAAACAACATCTTTATCCATAGGGGGATCTCTTCCAACAATCTCTTTCTAGGGTTAGCCACAAATTTTCTTTCAACCTCGCTAAAAGAATCATTGTATTTGATGGTGATCTCCACGATGTATCCTTCCTTAACCCTATCAAACTAGAATTTGACTGCTCAAGCCCACTTATTGTCCACATATTTTAGTCTATTGATTGTATTCTAGTCCCATACCGGTGGTTCTTGGGCTCCCAATGTAGTGTTAATCAATTTATTTCTCTTCAACCATACATACAACAAACAAGGAAAATAAACAAAGAAAACTTCATGCAAATATGTATAGATATACATATGATTCTAGATTTAAACATTGGTTATCAATTTCTTAGTCTCTTGTTGTGAAAACTCATCTTCCTTCTCAAATATTCAATCTCGTGTTTCCTCCCAAGAAGGTTTCCACCTCATTCTTCCCCCTCCTCCTGCAATACAAAACCTTCAAGTCCCAACAACAAAACCATTTTTTGGCTCTACTTCCTCTCGCTATGGGGTTAAAGACCCAAGGTTCGTCAAGATTTACCAACAAAACCCCAATACATCGACATATGCAATCTCCAGTCAAGCACCGAATAAGTATCACCCGAGATGCCATGAGAATCAATTATATTGTTATTCTCGTGTCAGGTATGAAGGGACAACACATACAAAGAAACCTCTCAGGAATAAACCCCATTCATTCATTCATAGTTGAGCACCAAATTACCATACATCAAAAAGTAAACAGACATACAGTAAACCCATGATATAGAGAATTACAAAGAAAAAGAACTTCACAATTCATTTTCTAACTTCAAATGCATTTAGATACAAAAGTCATAACAAAGATCTATGCCATGTGCTCTAGTCTCTTTTCTTCATTCATACACAAGGTTTTTCTCTATTACAAACGCATTCAATACTTTAGACAAAATTGGACGTTGAACTCTCTCTTTCCGTTACAATCGAATCTCTATTAGAATAATGGACTCTCTCTCTTTTTTCTACTGCTCTACTCCACTCTCTTGAGTGAACAAAATCCCCACACTCTTTTCTTGTTTGCATGCATCCCTCGTATCTTTCCTAGAGAATGACAATCCTAACTTACTTGTCAGCCCATCCATATCATCGTCCATAATCATTCGGGTTTTTATGGAAATCATTTATAAAATATTCCTAAAGATATGATCAGATTTGGCCTACATGCAGTCTCTTCTTGATACCTTGTGCACAATACAAAATTGGGTTGGCACGCACGGTATTCCTTTGTCTAGCATTTATGTTTATCCTTCTTGGTGTCATGTAGTGTATCTTCATGGGAATGTGCATGGTATTTATTTGTGGCACCTGCACAACTTCTTTAAAACTTTGCATGCCAACAAAACTTTACATGTGTTGTACATTCATTTGCATTATATAATAATAATAATAATATATAAATTGAGGTCACACCCCAACCAAAGCCCACAATTGATATATGAGACCACCTTGTTTGTGGGATAATGGATCCCCTTCAAACATTAATTTCACTACTTAGTCTATGAAGGTGTACATGCCCTATGAAATTTCATCTTACCATTGTAGTCCTATGGTTTGGAGTGCTTGACAACTAATTTAAGGTCACGCCATAACCAAAGCCCGCAATTGATGTATGAAACCCCCTTGTTTGTAGGATAAGAGATTCCCTTAAAACATTAATTTCACTACTTAGTCTATGAAGATGTACATGCCCTATGAAATTTCATCTTACCATTGTAGTCCTACTATTTGGAGCACTTGAAAAAAAAAATTGGATTGGGCGAAAATCCAAAGGAACATGAATGGAAAAGTTTTTTAGAAGCTCTAATATTAAGGCTCTAATACCCTTTGATATGAGCACAACAACAATAGTTGAAAATAACTTAAAAATAAATGCACATGTAAAAGACAAGTATAGAGTTGCCGGAAATTTAAGCATGTTGTACACTCATTTACATTATATAATAATTTAATAATAATAATAATAATAATAATAATAAATTTAAGGTCATAATCTAGCTAGACGTCAAATTGGCACATGAGACCCTCTTGTTTGTGGGACAAGGAATTCCCTGTGTGCATCAATTTCACTACTCAATGTGACCACCAAAGAAGAAACTCATATGGAGAGAATGATCAAATATAACCAAATCTCCAAAATACACAATAAAGTGGGTGAAAGAACCATTTATAAATATAACACATATTCACATTGTTCACTAAATTAATTCTCATCAAACCTCCATTACCCCAGTTTCCTCCAATTATTTCTTTACTTTTATTCTCGTTGGATCTTGTTGGCCAAGGAGGTGAGGATGCATGAAGAACATAAATATCATTTTACCTAGAGATTGCCAAAATTAAAGCTAAGCAACCATTCAAAGATGATTTTTCCATTTGGGTTTTCATGGTAAAATATCTATGTCTATTATGTGTGTGAGTCTATCACTGTATGATTTATTTTATGAGGGTGAGGGTGGGGGTGGGGGGGATATTAGATAAAATGATTTAATGAGGGTGGGGGTGGGGGAAATATTAGATAAAATGATTTTATGAGGGTGGGGGTGGGGGAAATAATAGATAAAATGTGTGATTGATTTTATTTACAATTTCATTCAATGGATCGTTATGGTAAAATATGTGACATTGATGTTAGATTTTTCGTTGGACTTGGCATGTGAGTTATTGGAATCAACCCTCTGTATTTAATCGTTTCTTTTGTTTTTCTTGATGGTACGAGAATCCATTCCCAGTTTTACCTCTATAAATTGCACTTAGAACTCCATTCTCCATTAGAAAATAATGATATCCAATAACTAGTAAACATTATCCATTGGACACTCATTTGGTCTCAAAGATTGATGGTTACTATTACAGAGTTGATTCACTATTGTAGAGGGAGTTTCTAATTTAGTTATTTTATGGTTTTCGGTGAATTTATCTTCCCTCTAGGCTATAATTCTTCTTCCTAAGTCGATTCAACTTGGCTTGTTCGATTTGGTACTTGCTAGGTCAAATTCTTTCTTCTGTAGTCGATTGCACATTAGCCTAGGAAATTTAACTCTTTCTTGATCGATTTCTTATTTGTTGAGGCATTTTATTGTCTCCCATAGGTTGTATGTGATCATACAAGTTGTATGCAACTCTATTGGACGTCTTATTCATCAATTGGTTGTTATTTGGGGCCTTTCAATTTAGAACAAAATCCATAGGGTATAAAAACATTATGAGTATTCCTAGATGAAGTAAATTCGGCTAGCTCAAATGGACTCACTGAAAGGGAAGTTGACTTGGCTTAAATAGACTTGTAAAAATTCCCATCATTTTGACACAACAGAATGACTTGGTATTGCACCCATCCTTTTGGCAGCTAGAACGGTACATACAGAGGGAAGAGAAAATGTTATGGAGGGAAAAAATCGTTGATTTATAGCAGATGAAATATTCTTGTTGAGGAAGACAATAATTGCATAGTTAAACTATATTTCTCCTTTCAAGATGAAAATCATTTGTACCTTATCACAAAGTCCTTAACTAGTAGAGGTATGATGACATTATTCATGAAAAAATATATTTAAAAGAGTTTGAGGCAAGGTTTTATGTTGGACCAAGAGTTTTTTCTATTGAGTATGATTTCAAGAACAATTACATTCACAGATATGGACACAAGAAGCCTTCATATTTGGGTTATGTAACCATTGGAGTGCAGTTGTCTACCCACTCTACATAATAATGGCTTCACTGTTGTAAAAAGTCTAAAGATGTTTTGGATATGGATGTGAAATTAACACATCAACCACACCAAACCATATTTAATAAGAAAATATTTCCAATTGTTAAAGGAACAGGGGCTTGCTAGTATGCTCTCATAGAAGACATTCTTGATCATAGAAGTTTCAAATCAGATTGCTTGAGGTTTCACATTGTTCATGCCTCTACTTGACGTTCACGAAATTGCAAGAGGATATCTGGTAGATGATACTCTTATTGTGGAAGAAGAATTTGGTGCTCAAATAGTATATTATTGTGTGGATGATTCTAGGAAACATGCAGGTTTCATTCGGTTAAAAAATAAAGGAACAACAAGACAAAGAAAGGAAGAAAATCCTTTTCAAAGTAGCGAATGGCTTGAACAACTCAAAAGTTTTGTGGGAGCTACACTTACAACTTGAACCAAATTTTTAAAACTTGGTCTACTCGGACTCGGACTCGGCCGAGTTGACCGAGCAGAACATAAACCGGTCTGACTTGGCCAATAGGTTTGGTACTGAACCGGCCGAGTCAAGGCTTGACTGGGCCAATTTAGTACAAAACCTGTCAACTTGGTCGAGTCCGTACCTACTTGACCGAGTCAATTTCTTGGACCCCCTGCACAACCTGTACGTGGAAAAAATATTTTTTTATTCATTTTGATGAGCTAAAACCCTAAAATAACCCTCCTAAACCTTAAATCAACTCTATAAATACAACCCTACCCCATTTATTTTCCTCACACTTCTCTCATTGAGCATTTGTGAGCATTTGGAGATTTGGAACGACGTTGAAGAACATAATGATTTAAATTTTAGTGTGAGATTGGAATATGTTTGCCAGTGATATTGGGTTGTTTTTGGTATATAGTATATGGTATCTTAAATGATAAAAGTGTTCCTAGGTTTTCCTCTCATCAAATTACAAATATGAAATCAATATTTAAAGTTTTGTCTTTCAACATTCTACTAGTTTGAACTTTGAGGTTTTAAGTTTTGTTATCCTCATTTCCTAGGGATAACTGAGGATATTATGTTTTGAGGCCCTCAAGTTGCAGACATGAAGTACCAAGAGGCAGATGGATGACAGTGTCCACTTGCACAAACAAAGGCCCACCTCACCACCAGAGACCTTGGTTCATCATGAGGGTATCCACCATAGCAACTTGCTTCCAAAATACTTGGGTCTTGCTCCATGAGGTACAAGCCAAGTATTATGGTGAGTGTCATTTCAATATTTGAGGCATTTGAGTATGTTTCATATAAAACTACTTTTGATTATGTAACGTCTGCTTGGAATTTATGCTCTTTTCCCTATTTCACCTTGGTGGTTGACATTGTGCCCTAGTAAGTTTTTACCCTTAGGGATATTTTTTCTACTAGGAGGTCCCCTTGACGATTCATTGTTCCATTCATGTCCATACTTGCCACTTTTCACACTTCTTCCCGTCGCCTCCTTATCTTTTGGGATTTTCGGGTGTACTGACCCAAGAAGGGATTGTCCCTCATTTGATGGGAAGAAGGGGTTGAAGACCCAGAGGGAATGTAGCTGGAAAAATATAAAATCCAAATCATGAACCTTCCATATGCTTGCCCAAAGAGGTCTTTAGGACAGTGAAATGTCTCTCCTAAAAAATCAAAGACTTGTAAAAACAAACACATACATATAAATGTCCCACTTGTTGAGGGATCTACCAAAGTGCGTTACAAGCTAGACTATACCCCCATGGAACTCTATGTACCTCTCCCTTCAAGTGACATTATGGTACTTCCCATGAAGCTATATGTTACCCCATAGGGAGTACCCGGTTTTTTGGACCTTAATTAATTAATGGCATTAAATGGGCTTGGAAAAAGGATGCATTGAAAACAAAGGTGCAACACAACCTCTTCAAAGAAACCCATAAATGAGACACTTTGATCCCTTGTATGTCATGAACCCCATACCCAAAACAAATTCCCCCATCCACCTCATATTTTCCACATGACTTAGAGAGGGCTCCACTTGGGAAACACTCCTTGACTTAGGGGATGATTCACCCAAAAGGTGATTTTGTCAACCCTCCCATATTTAAACTTGGAAAATTGCATAATGTATTTGAGCACTTCTTTAGTTTGATGAGACGGTTTTTGATGCACATCCTTGGGTGGCTCTTTTATTGATCCAGGTGGATATTGGTGGCCACCCACCTATTCTAATTGGCTCCTTTTGACAGTTTTAGTTTAGCATGTTCTTCTGTAATTCTTTGTAATTGTGGGTTCTACACTTTTAGGGTTGTCTAAATCCCTACACAGATTCTAGGTGGAGAATGGTGGCCACCCACCTAATCCAACTGGATTATTTTGGAAGCTTTCATGTCAGTACATCTTTTTGTACTTCGAGGGCCGTTTTGGGGCCCTAAACAATGTTTTTTGTTTTGTTTATCAGAGTAAAAATATAGACAAAGTCAAATTTCAATGACATGATGTGTATTTCTCGAAAACACCTTTCCAACGAGCTATCACGTGCCTAAAATGGAGATCGTATGCAAAATTTATGACCCTGGGAAGTTGAGGTACCAACTTACCCATTGGGACCCACATAACTTTTGGCGTTTCATATCCTAGGGTTAGGTTTTTGGATGTCTAGGGTTTTTGCATTCATGAGTAATGTTAAAAATGCCTCTGGAACCTCATTGTAATCATTTTGCTCAGACGAATTTGCATAGCAGCCACATCTCTTCTTAGAGATAGCTACCACCATTCGAGCAAGTTGTTTTCAGTTCTGTAGTTTTACAGTTTCATCCTATTTTATTTATTCAATTGAAGTTATTGTTCACTAGATATCTATTGGTGTTCTTCGTATCTATGTGTTATTGTATTCAGTCTTTTATTTTTATTTTTTCACTCATAAATCTAGATTAGTGGCATCAGAGTGGTCTGCTCTTCATTTATTTTTCTTCGTACATGTCCCCGGCAAGATCTGGGTACAAGAAGTTGGGACTCGAACCAGTCGATCCTTTGCAAGATCGGTCGTGTCGATCCCAAGAAAAACTCATGGGGGATGAGAAGAAAGATGATTGAGCAGGATATCCTTTTAAATTGTTGCTCAAGGAATCCCTTGCACGACAAATGAATGAAATGATGGACAACTTTTTACATATCCTTCGGTGATTTCCCACAGAAGACACATCTTCATCAAGCAGCCATGAAACCCCATTCAAGGTACAAGTGAATTTTGATATTCCATTATTTGAAGGATTGATAGATGCAGATGTTGTAGATAAATGGTTGAATCTACTTGAAGGGTATTTTTTGGTCCACAATTTTTTCGATAGGTAAAATATTACTTTTGCACTCCTCAGGGTCATCCCCCATGTTAAGGACTGGTGGGATACTTAGTCTGAGCAAAGGGCCATATAGGAATCTGCAATATTTTTATTCACCCCCACATGGAACTCCTTCAAGGATTCCATTAAAGAACAATACTACCTTGTTGGAAGCTACGAGGACTAGTACACAAGATGGACCACCCTGTGTCAGGAAAGCAACCAGACAGTACCATATTTCACCAATATTTTCCATAACCTACGCACCAAATTGGGTAAGACTCTGAACGAAATTTGGTGGTCAAACACCATAGCTATCTGCAAAGACACATTCAAACATAAATGGATTTTTTGGACATCGCATCATTGGGTATGGATTATAGATATGTTGTCAAGATCAAGCATAAATTTAAGAAAAACAGGAGAGAGTTTGGATCTGCAAACTCCTCACATCCATAGCAGGGAAAAGGCGGCCCCAACCCACAAAACAAGGGACATAGAAAATATGAGCACTCTTATTACAACCCGTCCAAGCCGCAACACAATAAGGGTAATGCAAAGTTGAATAAGGACACGAGAAAGTGGTGTGAATACCATAAAATCCTTGGCACAACACCAAAGAATGTCGCTCCAAGCAGTCACTGGTGGTCGAGCTGAAATATTTTGAGTCGGAGGAAAATTTTGAATCTGAATCAAATCCAGAAGGAGGGAATGGGATTATCGATGCCAAACCCATTGCCATTGTCACTACCACCAAAGTCTATCCAAGCGAACCAGAAGAACCAGAGGAAGGGGAACATGTTTTTCACTCACAGATGTGGGTAAAGGGGGCTCCACTTCATTTCATTATCGATAGTGGCAGTTAGAAGAACCTAATCTCAACAGAGGTCATCAAGCGATTGGACCTGCCGATGAAACCGCACCTGCATCCCTACACCATCAGTTGGATTCTCTAAGGAAGAGATCTTCACGTCAGCCAACAATGCCGTCTTCCCTA
>SNQJ01S0008006.1:0-11705 GCA_010110895.2 Picea sitchensis | reverse complement strand
CCCCAAGGATAGCGCAACACAAAAGACTGATCAGATGTTCCAAACCCTAGCCAAGAGATATTCAAGCCAATACTGAAACTAGTTGTTGCTGCAGCTGCACCTGCAACCCTCCTCCAAATCTGTGCACCAACTGCAACTACAGTGCACACCAACTGGGAAAACTGCAATTCTGAGATGCTATCAAATGAGAACTGGCACCCTGTATTTATAGTAATCCTGCCAGTTTGTTGGGGCCGACTTCTCCTTCTGGGTATGTGTCTGTTCAATATATTATTATTAATTCTAGCTGACTTCTTCTCTTGGAGGCTAATAGCCTAATATAAATTATCTTCTTGAGCCGACAAGGATTCTAGGGTTATTATCCAACTCATTAGGGTTCCTCTTGATTTTCGGAGTCTTCTATTCTCGTCAGGTTCAAATGTAGAGGTAAATACCTTCCGCAACTACCCTAATATTAACACGGGGCCCACATAACTTTTGGTGTTTCATCTCCTAGGGTTAGGTTTTTGGGTGTCTAGGGTTTTGGCATTCATGAGTAATGTTAAAAAGGCCTTTGGAGCCTCATTGTAATAATTCTGCTCAGATGGTTGCACATAGCAGCCACATCTCTTCTTAGAGATAGCTACCACCATTCGAGCAAGTTGTTTTCAGTTCTGCAGTTTTACAGTTTCAACATATTTTATTTTTTCAATAGAATTTATTGTTCATTGGATATATGTTGTTGTTCTTCATATCTCTGTGTATTGTATTTAGTCTGTTATTTATTTTATTCCTCTCATAAATCTAGATCATTTATTGACTTGATTTACTTATCATGATACATTTGACTTGAGATCCTTGGAGGGTGTATTCATTGTCTTTGCAGGACCTTGCTTGGTGGACAACTTTGGAAGAAAAGGCCTAGCTTGGGCTTCCTTGGGGCATGAAATCCCACACATTGGATACCATGGCTCGCACACTGGATGATGATGATATCTTTTGGAAGCTTGAGAGACACCTTGGAGGACCTCACCTATGCCCCTACTATCCCAACGTTTTTCCTTTGGAGTCCAAAATGTCACATTTGGAGGGCTTGACTTCTTGTTTGGGCTAGGGCTTGGAGTGGTGGTGTTGTTGACTTGACACTTGGCACTTTTTAGATGGAGAGAAACCTTGGCATGATGGAGGATACCCTGGTGCACAAGAAGGAGGCCTTGGAAGGCCCAATGTTTCACCTCCAAGCTCAATGGCTTGCTAGGAGTGCCAAGACGTCACCCTAGAGAGGGTTGACATCATCTTTAGGGTTTCTTATGTGAAATTTTGAAAGTTAAATTTGAATTTATGATGTAAAGGGGAAAAATAATGGGAAACGTCACCCTTGTTTTATGGTTTAGCCTAAGTTAAGTGGAAAAACACTTTTTAGAGAATTTGTATAAATATAGATCAAACTCTTGTCATTTTATCATAGCTCTCCCATTGTGAGAAGTCTCCTTGGCTACAATTGGTGCCCTTTTTGTGAAATTTTACATATCTCTTTTTTCTACTTTCTCTTGTGATGATTTGTCTTCGATATTTCATGGATAAGTGATGTGGTATCTCTCTTGGAGGCTATTTCTTGCAATATCGTGGAATGTTTTTGGTTAAAAGGAAGTTTATCTTGTTAATGCTTGGACTAGGTAAGGAACTTTTCTTGTTATTGCTTCTTTTCTTGGTTGAAAGGTTAATTTTTTGAGTTTTTGGGGATTATATGTGCATAAAAACCCACTAAACCCACCATAATTGTCTTAAAATAATCTATTACACAAAGGAATACTAGGAGAAGCAAAAGTGTTTACACCCTCCTAGTTTTCTCCTAGCTAGTCTTGCTTTCCTTAGGGAGTAAAAGGGATTACACACCTAAGGTATTAGTACTACTAGATATTTTATTTAAAATACTCCCTAACCCAATAGTTAAAGGAACTAATATCTTTCATTGGAGAAATAAAATCATTGCATTAGTATACGTGAAATCATGAGATACTAAGATTGTTTAAATTTGAATATTTTCTATGTGTTTTTGGCTTGCCAAGGACACTAAGGCATCCTAATTGCCCAAGGATTTCTTGTTGTTGTTACAAATTTATGCTTCATACACTATGGCTGTAGAAAAACACTTCATAACTCTCAAAATTACTCTTTTTCTAACTGTCAAAGTTTTCTAGAAAGCTACCAAATTAATCTACTAGTTATTGTGCTTCTTTTGGGTGGTTTACTTGCAAGTTTCGGTGGTTGGATTTTTCAGTTGCAAAACTTGTTAGATACAGCCATAAGGCTGCAATAATATCTCTTCATTACTTATATCTAACAACGTTTAATTGTTGCTAGAGTCTTATGCTATCATACTTGAGTTACACTAGTAATTGTTAGTTAGTCTCTTGCATATTTATTTGGACTTTTAGTGACTTGTTTAGAAAATATTCTTATCATTTCATTGTTGATTTATATCATTATATATTTTTTATAATTAGGACATAAAGCTTCACTTTATTGTCCATTAGATTATTGGGCTTGTATCTTGTATTTTCTTATGTCTTAGGCAGGTATAACCATCTTTCACGGGTACCCAAGCACTTGGCAATCATTTACCATCTCCAAGACGTATTTTCAAGCCATCATCCAATTAAAAGTTTGACATATAGGATCTTCACTTCCATAACTTCATTTTCTATCTCATTTCCCCCTAGGGCCACCTGGGATTCCCCCCTTCTGTAGGATTTATCCTTCGCTAAATTGAAGGGAGGGTTTATCTATAAGGTGATAGTGGGTAGACTATCCAACCGTTATCGCCATTTTGTGGATTGGGTCAAGATTTTACCAACCTACATTTTGCATGATAACATTTTGGCATCATTGACGGGGAGGATTTTGAATCCTCTTTTTTTCCCTAACGACACTTTGAAAAGATTACATCTTGAAGCCTTTACCCCTAGGTTGCCTGGCGACTCCACTTGAAGGATGTTCCCCTTCCACCCTTGGTGAGATCTTCTTAAGGTTCATTTGGTGACTCCACCTTCCTAGAATCCACATTCCCATAAGACTTTTCCCCCAGAGAGATTCAAGCCTTCTGAGGTTTATCAAAGAAGGTCTCCCCTTAAATATCTTGTTGAACTCTTTTCTAAGGTACCCTTCCCCTTGCACCAATGGATTTCCCTTGAGAAAAACACCTCTACAAACCCTTGAACATGGCCAACATCATCGGACACCCTAATTCCATGCCAAAAGAGTCTCACAAATGGTTTCCAAAGTTCTTAGGAAATAATGTGATCACAATCAACGATTATCTTTATGTTATGGGCCAAGACATGGGGAATGCAAAAGTAGAACATGATGATGTAGCGATGAATTTATTAGCCTCATAACTAATTGTAGACACTAAAATATGGTTCAAAGGCCTTCCTGATAATCACATGGCATCTTATGAATATTTCTCCAAGTTGTTCAAGAACAGATGGACAACAAAGAAGGACAACAGAATGCTTGTAGCTCAATTCAATCAGATAAAGAAGAAGGAGAATGAGATAGTAAGTGAATTTGACAACAGGTTTGATAGATTATACAGCCAAATCCTGACATATCTACATCCTACATAAGCAGTTGTCTGTCTCCTTTATATGAATTATTTCAATAGGAAATTTTGTTTCATCCTGAAGGATAAGAAGCACACAACCCTAGCACAAGCCAAAGAGTATAGTGCAAAGATTGAAGAGAATATTCTTGACTCAAAGGAGGATCCTTTTTAGTATCCTCATGCCAATAATGAAGCAAAGACTAAAGCTTCTAGTAGTTGTGCACCAAATCCAATTGCACTCTTGAATTAGAAGATAGATCAGATGAGTACTCAATTTGTCCAAGCTCATAATTATATCATGGGTTGCTTAACCATTGTGGAGAGAAATAAATTTTCCCCAGACTTCAGGTTACCAGACAATAGAGAGATGCCACGGGTTGGAAGCTAAGGCCTCAACAACAGGCAAAATATCCTGACACGTTGAACTCGGTTGGAATGGTCAACACAAAAGAAACACCATGGTGTTTTCTGTGCCAAGAACCTCATCAGGAGGATGAATGTCCTCGATGTGATGAAGATTCCCATAACAATATGAAATTCATGGACATGATCTGTAATTTCCAAGAAGAGGACATTACTCATGAAGAAATTGATGAAGTCGGAAGAAGAGGAGAAAGAGAAGGATGAATCTGAGTGTTAAATCAGTTAACAGATGACCAGAGAAAGGAATTGAGGAAAAGGGAGATTTTGATGTATGAAAAAAGGAATAAGACCTCAGTTTTCCTGCCATAACCTTCCACTTTACTCCACCTAGAAGCAAAAATTCTTCTTCCATCTAGAGAGAAGGTGGTCCCACCTCCAGTCCATGAGTTACTTCCAAATCCAACTTCAGAAAAAGACAAGATTCAGTTGAACATAGATGTACCAACCATGTTTGGGAAGTTAAATATGACAGTCCCTGTGACCGAGATGTGCAAGATTCATTTTGTGAGGAGGGAAGTCTTGAAGTTGTTGAAAGTACCAACCAAGAAAGTGGACCCTCCAACCATATTGAGAACCATGTATCTTGATTGGCAAAGAGACAGTAACCCTCCCTTCTATCTTTCTTTGGGCATAAATTGTCTTCGCTTGAACTATTGTATGTCAGACTCTGGGGCCTCAAAAAATGTCATGTCATTGAAGGTGATGGAACTACTTGGCTTGAATACGAACCAACCATATGGGAATGTTTGTGGCTTTGATTCTAAAATGGTAAAGGTTTATGGGATTTTTGAAAATGTTGGCATGTACCTAATTGATTTCCCTCATATTAGCCTCCTTATGAACATAGCAGTGATTGATGTTTCAAATGCTTGGGGAATGCTTCTATCAAGAATTTGGTTCATTGCTCCTGGAGGTTTTCTTATCATGGATCTCACCCATGCACATATTCCCATGGGAGATGGCATCTTTGAGATTTTATATACTCAGGAAAGGGCTGAGAAGCATGTGATGGATCCCAATAGTCCTGATACACTAGTGAGTGTGACTTTGATGTACCTTGCCAGATCATTGAGTATGATCCATGGGAATTTACTTTTGCGTAGGAAGATTGCATAGACATGATACTTCCAAGAAAGAATGAATACAAGGAGAATATTGCAAAGTTCCAAGGGAAAGAACCACGATCCATGAAGATATTGAAGAAGGAAGAAAATAAAGAGAACAAAGAACGTGAGAAATCCATTAAATATGCATTCAACACAAAACCTCCTTCTTATCTTTACATCAAGAATATACCTTACATCAACTACAGTGAAGGAAGTATTGCATTCATGTGGGCAAAGAGGAAGGGAAATCCTAAATATGACCAGAAGGATGATAGTTCTTGGCTTGGCCCTTGCATCATTAAGAAGAAGTCTGAAAAAGAGAAATATTACTTTACAACCTTGAACATGAGAAATATGCCATTATCAGTAGATGGGTCTCTTCTCCAATCTTACATTCAAGGTACTTGACTTCTTCAGGCCCCATGCCCTAGTTAAGTAGGTAGGTCATCTTGATTTCTTGCATTTTCATATTCATTTCTCATGGTAGTTTAGATTCATTTCACTTTTGATTTTCATTTTTCTCTACTTGCATTATTAATCTACATGTTTCTTTCATCATATATATGAAAATACAAAAAAAAAAAATTCTAGATTAATTGTCAATTTTGAAGTTTTGGATTTCACTATATGGACCAAGGATGAGTAAGCCATCTTATACTTAAAATTTTTTTGTTTCAGTGTGTGTAGGCACAGGACTACTAGGAGATGTTGTAGTTATCATGAACTATACAACAAGTACATGTCCCCAATTAGGATCCAGATGTTATCCCCATTTCCCAAAGATAACTAAGGAGATGATGTCTCGAGGCCCTCATGCTGCAGACATGGAGTATCGAGAGGCAAATGGATGACAGTGTCCACTTGCACAGACAAAGGCCCACCTCACCACCATATATCTCAGGTTTATCATGAGGGTATCCACCACATCAACTTGCTTACATAAGACATTGGGTCTTGTTCCATGAGGTACAAGTCAGGTATTATGGTGATTGTAATTTTTCATTTAAAAATGCATTTGATTATGTAACATATGCTTGGAATTTATGATCTTTTCCCTGTTTCACCTTGGTGGTTGACATTTCACCCTAGTAAGTGGTCACCCTTAGGGATAGGTTTGCTACTGGGAGGTCCCCTTGACAAGTCATCGTGCCATTCTCATTCATAATTTCCACTTTTCAGACTTCTTCTCCTCGCCTCCTTATCTTTTGGGATTTTCGGGTGTACTAACCCAAGAATGGATTGTCCCACATTTCATGGGAATATTAAGGGGTTGAAGGCCCAAAGGGAATGTAGCTAGAAAAAGATAAAATCCAAATCATGAACCTTGCAGATACTCACCCAAAAAGGTCTTGAGGACAATGAAATGTCTCTCCTAAAAAATGAAAGACTTGCAAAAGCAAACACATATAAATAAATTTCCCACTTATTGAGAGATCTACACAAGTGCATTAAAATCTAGACTATACCCCCATGGAATTGTGTCACACACCTGACCCCCTAAGTGGCCTTTTAAGGGATAGGGTATAAATTTTTATCTTTCCTATGACTGTCTGAATTCTTTGAATAAGGTCACCATCGCCTTGTTCTCACCAAGAGCTTTCCAACGACTATAACCATGTCCAAAATCAAGATATGGTATGAAAGTTATGGCCTTCCAAAGTTTTTGGGGCATTTTAGGCCAATGGCCATCCCCTTCACCACGTGGCTTCACCTCTTTCGTGTCATCTAACATGGAATCATCGTGGCATGGGTCATAACCACCTGGCAATGACATGGATGCTAATTACAGGTAATATCTTCTAGTCGTCACGAATGTCTGGGCTTCGACCCTTCCACATTCTTTTGTACAGAGCTAAAAATTCTTGGAGATCCGAAGTCCGAAGGAATCCTTCCACTCTGAGATCTACAATGGGGCTCTATCCACCTTTGGACCTAACAGATGAGGTTTGTCCATTCCTAACACATAGTTTATACATGATGAGTAGAGGGGGCATCCCACACCTAACTCGCATCTAATCCCATGATGCCACATGGACCTACCTAGGAACGCCACATCACCATGGCATATGCAGGCCCATCCAATTGGAGCTTGACACCTCAACTAAGGGACTTATGCATTTATCACTTCATCGTTTGGCTGAAGCACCAACATGTCAAATCTCTCATAGCCCCGAAGTCCCAGACTTCCTTTCCATGCACTTCGACCTTCGGCCTTAGGGATGTTATCCCCCCTTATGCCTTACATTTCCCAGAGTAATAATTCTTCGAAGTGTTTACGGTGTCCTCCCACTAGTGGATCAAACAGTTGAGAAAGGATCCCAATAGATCCTAATATTAATGACTTACATCACTCCTGGATTCTTCCCCATGGTCTAACGATTAGAGGGATTTATCCACTTAGGGGATTCACGAGTTCACGACCCTTACCATTCTTAACCCTTCGATTCTTGAAGGGTTACCTTCCGAAGGGGTCATAAATTGGGGATGACTATTTGTTTCTGGTTAATAGTACCCCTTACTTTTTCCTTCCACTATTCTGGATCTAATGGTTGAGAGAGATCCCAAAGGGTCTCTAGATCGACGACTCGCATTGGTTCACGAGTTCAGCGTTTAGGATTTTCAGTCGCTTCAAACTCTTTTATGCCCAGAGTGGGTCAATTTTGAATGACCATGGCTTACATCCGACGGTTAGGAAGGATCCCAATGGTACTTAGATCAAAGACTAAGAATTCTTACTCGATCTAACGATTACGACATCCCCTGAAAGGTAAATGGATGACTACGATAGCACAATCCATTTTCAAAAGGTTCTCTCTAGGTAATACTTGGATTTTTTTTCATATATCGCAGGATTCATCGGTCCCGGTCATATGGAGATCCTAGTGGCTCGAGGGCTCAAGGCGGTGAGCTCTTATTAGAGGTAATAATCATGCGACTTCGAGCTTATGGTCACTTGGAATCCTCTACGTGCCCCGAAAGGCTATGCTTCAAAGACTTAACCGAGAAATTCTTAAGCCCGTGGATTTTGGGCATGAGGTCACATGGTAAGGTGGGTTGAGGGAAGCACCTTTCATCTATAGAACTCAATTTCTATAATAGGAAAGGGGAAATTTTGGGATATTTACAAATTGGAAAAACCCGGTAGAGTCTGTCCTGACTCCATATTTGCGGATTTGGTCCCTGGGATAGTCCCTTAAAGGATCTGAGCATGTAGATTCAGACAGGATTTCAACTTTCCATTTGCCCCAAATTCATATAAAACCCATTAATAACAATCCTCCTTGGCTAAATAGGAGTAAGTAGAAATCCATTGAAAAAATATGATGTTCAAATTTCATTTCAAATTTCCAGTCATCCAGGCCATCAGAGTCACAATTATCTAACATCCAAACAAGATAAAATACTATTCCATAATCTAGCTCAAATGAACTTACATTATCACAAACCAATCAAGATAATATAACATTTAGAGTCACACTTATATGAAATTGGAAATTAGTTGGAAACTACTGAAAGGGGTGCTCTCTTCCACCCAACCATAGGCACAGTTTCTCTTGGAGTCTTCCTCCATTGACCACCCCCTAGCTAGATCATGATTCCATTAGACAGGTTATTTTTTCTTCTCAATAACATCAAGGGACAAAGGTTACTCTCATTTTCCCACAAGGCCCTAGAAGTTCAGTTTTCTATCCACTAAGCAAGGGAGCATGTTGTGATTTCTCACTCAATCACTGCAACTTCGTTTATCATCTTGAGTAGGAAACATTTTCCAGACACTCTTTTACCCAGAAAAACTTATTGTTCTCAATTATCCTTAGAACCAAAGAGCATTGCGCACTCTGCTTCTTCAGGAATGGTCCTCAGAGCCATTCATGTGTCTCTTATGCCCTATGTCCATGATTTCACCTCTCATTTCTTCCCTTTTCCAACAAGATTTCATGGGTCAGAATCAGGAAGTTTCTAGATTGTACTATTCACATCTCCTCATTGACTCTTGAAGAAGACTTCCCAACTACCAGTCTGACTAGTAATTAAGTTTTCTAGGCCAGAAGACTCTTCTGGGTCTGAGCTCTTTTACAGCCAGTAGTGTACCTTCCTGCCAGGGGTCATATCAACCATATATGGTTCCCCTAACAATCCCCTCTCATGCATCATGATCCATACTAGCCACCTCCTGCCAACAGTTATGGGGAAACATGGGTGTTACAATACCCTCCCCCTTAAAAGGAACACCACCCCGATATTATACCTATCATTGTGATTTTTATGTACAGTAGTGAAAAAAAATGGGTATGTGTGTTTCATGGCATCTTCCAATTCCCAAGTGGCTTCATCTGGTCCAAAGTGTTTCCATTGCACCTTGACCTGAGCAATGGTTTTGTTCTTGAGTGGGATCTCTTTCCTGTCTAGTATGCATTGTGGTTTTAACAGAAATTATCCCTCTTGTTCCACCTGAATCACAGACCAGTCAATTATATCATCAAAATCATGTACATATTTATTCAATAACGAAACATGGAAAACATTATGTGCTTTCACTATGCGAGGAAGTGTTAGACTATATGCTACAGGTCCCACTCTGTCCATAATTTCAAAAGGTCCACAAAACTGAGGTGTCATCCTGGAACAAGTTCCCATTCTCAAGGAACTTCTTCTTGGTATAATTTGAAGATACTCATGATCCCCTACTTTGAACTCCTTAGGAGTCCTATTTTTGTTTACATAGCTCTTCTGCTTGTCCTGAGATATCTTCAAATTCTATCTTATTTGAACTATTTATTGTTCCATTTCCTTTAATAGTTCTTACCCAAAGGCTATTTTGTCTACTGGGTTATTACAGTTGATTGGAATGTTGCATTTGCTACCATAGAGAGACTTTAAAGGGCTCCTCTTTAATGACTCGTGATAGCCATTGTTATAATCAAATTATACCAGTGGTAGGTAGTCTTCCCACTTCTTGGGTTGATGCATCACATGCATCCTTAACATGTCTGATAGCACTTGGTTTACCTTTCTATTTGTCCATCAGTTTGAGGGTGATAGGTTGTACTAAATAACAATTTAATTTCAAAACCAACAAACAGAAATTTCCAAAAACTTGAAGTAAATTTTGTATCTTTGTCTGATATAATTTCCTTAGGCATGCCATGCAGTCGAAATATATCTTTCATGAAAATGTTTGCAATATTTGTTTCCTTGCAAGTTGATTTCACAAGAATAAAGTGAGCAACATTTCTCATCTTACCAACAACCACCATAATGGCATCATTTTGCTTGGTTGATTTAGGAAATCCTGTGACAAAATCCATGGAGATGGTTTCCCATTTCCACTCTAGAATTGGTAGGGGCTGCAACATGTTATAAAAATAGGACCGTAGATAAATAAAATAAAACAAATGTGGAAACAAAACACAAAAGATACACAATACAATAGAGACATAGATTTACGTGGTTCACCCAGTGTGGGCTACGTCCACCAGAGAAATTGCCAGGTCCTTCCTTTATTATTATCCAGCATATGAAGGGATACAACCTACAGAAAACCCGCTGTAACTTCCTCTTCTTTCTCTCACAGTATCCTATCTCAGAATACAATATTCACAATCAACCATAGCCACAATACATTTCCCTCATAAAAGAGGGTTTCCTTCTAGGGTAAAAAACCCTAACATAATCTCTACTGTTAGATCTGCAACCTGATAATGAACGGTCCATATTTACAATGAAATTACAATATACATTTACAAGGCAATTTTTCCTTCGGGGGCTTTGCCCTTAGACCCCCTAGCCAGGGGGATATCCCCCTCGAACCCCGCAGAGGGGGTACCCCCCCTCTGCACTCCCCCATGTGGAAGAGTGTACATACTTCTGGGGTGTAAATACTTCATGGGGTATAAACACAGTTGAAAGTAAAAGACTTCTGAATCGGGAAGATAATCAGGCTCCACAACCAACAATCTCCCACTTAGAGACTGATCTCAACAACTCCACCGTTGTTGTATATGCTGGACTCTTAACCTTCTTGGACCTGGCAAATTCCTCATCTTCATCTTCATTCTTGAAGACCAACTGAAACTGAGCAGGAACTCATTTTCTCCCTGGTTACTCCCTTTGTTAACATGTCTGCAGGATTTTGGCTAGTGTGTATCTTTTCCAACTTCAAATGTCCATCTTCCAAGGCGAATCATATGAAGTGGTACCTCAATTGTATATGCTTAGTCTTCGAATGGAAGGTTGAGTTCTTTGCAAGATGAATGGCACTCTCACTGTCACAATACAACCTGCTATTCTCTTTCTTCTTTCTCATTTTCTCCATAAACCTTTGTAACCAAATCATCTCTTTACTAGCCTCTATAGCAACAACATACTCTGCCTATGTTGTTGAAAGTGCAACAACCTTTTTCAGTTTTGAAATCCAACTTACTATTGTTCCACCTATAGTAAACACATACCCTGTGGTCCTGCTATCTGTATCACCTGCCATATCTAAATCAACATATCCTTGTAGAATAGTTTCTGAACCTCCAAAACATAATGCATGATTAGAAGTACCTCTCAAGTATCTGAGAATCCACTTTACTGCCTCCCAA
>SNQJ01S0008005.1:139607-216709 GCA_010110895.2 Picea sitchensis | reverse complement strand
GGTCTCAGCTTTGTTGTAAGTTGATTCACTTTCAGTAATAAAAGAATACTTTTCCCGTCCCAATGCATGAATTGTCTATGGTTTGATTAATTTATGCTTGATTTCTAACCCTTGAGTATAGAAGTAGCATGCATGCATAGTTTTTGTTTGTCTTGAGTGCAGGTCATCTGTGGAAGGAGCAGTGCAAGCAAGTGATCAAAGCACAACAGAGGATCTACATCGAACGCCGGTAATAAGGTTGGTGGTCATTTTCCATGCATTTACTGTGAAAGAGTGGTTTAAATCTAGGGTTGTAGGTAAAAAAGTAATTTCTTTTCGGTCAAAATCTGCATGCAAGTCTGACCCTAGTTTTCTAGTCCGTAGGGTGTTTTTCCCAACAAGACTTCCTGGTATCTTTCTTTGTCTTTCAGGTGTCCTTATTTGCTTTCATCTTGGACCGGTTGTCCTGATACTTTCCATATTTTCTCTCTCCTTTGTTCGATGGGTTGGGGCCGCCCTTTCCTGGATTTTGTTGTGAGGTGTTCCCAGGCCCAAATTGCCGCATATTTTGTTTCCACTTCTGCTCAATTTTGTTGACATATCGGTAGGCCACGCCCGAGAATGAGATGTCCATAAATTCCATTTTGGTCTGATGTATCTATGTAGAGAACCATGATACTTGAGCACCAGATTTCGCTATGAATCTTTGATACCCAACTTGGTGCGCAATGTATGGAAGATATTTGTGAAATCTAGCGCTGCTTGGTCTCTTTCTTGCCGCAGTGTGGTCCATTTGGTATTCAGGTCATCATAACTTCCGATAGGGTAGTATTGTTCCTTAATAGAATCCCTAAAGAATTCCTAGGTGGTCATGACTGAAAATAATGAGGTTTCCTCTATTTCCTTTTTCTCACAGAAAGTTTCCCACCAATCTTTGACATGGGGAATGACTTTGAGGAGTGAAAAATTAATCTTTTATCTATTCGAAAAGTTATGGACAAAAAAAAACCTTCTAGTAGATTCAACCACTTATATACAACATATGCATCTATCTAACCTTAAAATATAGGAATATCTAAGTTTATTTGTACCTTGAAGGGGGCGGAGCCTTCGTTCGAAGAAGATGTGTCGCCTATTGGTAGTCGTCGAAGGATTTGCACGAAACTATCCATCATCTCGTTCCTCTGTTGCACGAGGGATTCCTCAATCAAAAGTTTGAAAGGATATCCTATCCAATCATATTTATTTTCTCCTACCATGGGAGGTCACTTGGGCATGCAAGAGCTTCTGTCCTCAAGAGAAACAAGCTCAAGACCCAACTCTTTGTACTTCGACCTCGTTGGGGACATGCACTAAGACGACAAGGAGAAGACAACTCTGATACCACTGATCTATATTTTATGAGAAGAAAGAAATGAATACATATTATTAACAGGTTCTTAACACAAAATAACAGAGATACAGTAAAACGGGTTTTCTATTCAATAACGAAATAAGCTGAAACTGTAAAATGCAGTGGAAACAAGCTTGCTGGAATGGTGGCGACTTATCTTTGAGAAGAGATGTAACGACAATGCACATTCAAGAAGAAGATTACAATGAGGCTCTGAAGGCCTTTTTACAATAAGCAAGAATGCCCAAAACCCTAGACATCCAAAAACCTAACCCTAGGAGATGAAGCGCCAAGAGTCATGTGGGCCCCTTTTGGGTAAGTTAGTACATCAACTTCCGGGGGTCGTAACTTTTGCATACGATCTCCGTTTTAGGCGTGTGATATCCCTTTGGAAATGAATCATCGAGGAGATTCATTTTTTAGGCTCAATAATTCCCTCGACTATCATTGAGGAGATTGATCCTGAAAAACCTTCATTTAGGCCCTCAAAATGGCCCTGAAATTTAAAACTGCTAAAAATAGTAAATTAACAAAATTCTCAGAAAACTATTTTGAGCCAGTTGGAAAAGGTGGGTGGCCACCGATATCCATCTGGATCAATCCTCCCTCCTTAGGAAGAAATCATCTTCATTGCATTGAGGTCCCCCATCATATGAGGAAATTTTTGCTAAATTTGGCCCCGGGTGAGCCACCTGCCTTGGTGCAGGAGTTGCCCTACTTTGACGACTCGATAAAGATGGATCCTTTGTTGTCAAGTGCCCTTGATATGTTTGTCCACAATATGATCATTGGATTCCTATTTTATGTAGTCGGGGTTGAGCTCTGTTGGTGTCAGTTGTTCTGCTACTTCTGAGGTGTCCAATAATGGTGGGAAATAAGGGTGAAGGAGATCAACGTTGAACACTGGGTGCAGGCCAAGGAAAGGAGGAATGTTGACCTCAAAATCATTATCTCCCATAGCCTTGGTGATAGTGTACGAGCCATAAAGGAGTGGGAGAATCTTTCGATGGGGTCCTGTAAGGTGTTCTTTCTGCAAGTTCAACCAAACTTTGTCGCCCACCTGAAACTTATGTGGCACCCGATGTTGATCATGGCATTGTTTATAATTTTCATTGGACTTTTGTAGGATATCCTGAACCTATTGGCAGATGTGATGGATATACTCAATGAATTGAGTGTATTTGTCAGATTCAGTTGGAGCAGGAGATGAGTCAGTCGAGGTGACTGCAAGGGGAAGTGCAACATCTATGGGACCCAATGGTTGGAATCCCAACCCCACTTGAAAGGGGTTGTGGCCGATTGAGATATGCAGGGCTAGGTTGTATCTATGCTTGACATAGAGAAGGCTTTCATCCCATGTGAGATGGTGCTTTGAATTATACATGTGAAGGATATGCACAATCATTCGATTTACAACCTCGGTTTGGCCATCTGTCTAGGGGTGGAAGGTCATGGATTTAGTGAGCTTGGTATCTAGCAGTGACCAAAGGCTCGACTAGAATGTGCTAATAAATTATCTATCTTGATCTAAGACAATGCTTTGTGGGATTCAAAAATGTACCCAGACTCGTTCAAAGAAGATCTTGGTAGTGGCCTTTGTTGTGATGCTCTTCTTGCAGGCAACCAGAATCGTCATCTTAGAAAAATGATCAACAACCACAAAAACACAATCATTTCCCCAATTCGTGGATGGGAGGCCCGAAATGTAGTCCATTGAGATGGATTATCGTGGTCTGTTAGGAGTAGGAAGAGGGGTGTGTAGACCTTGTTTATTAGTGATTGGTTTGGCAATAGCGCAGGAAGTGCAGGACCCGATATACTTGCTGACCTCATGTCGATGTTTCGGCCAGTAGAAATGTTTATGTAGCATCACCACTGTCTTTTCGATGTCGAAGTGTCCTGCCACCCGACTGTAGTGGGCTTTCCAGATCAGCTTCACTCGCTCACTTGATGGAACACAGATATGGCCCAGATGACACAACAACCCATCCTGGAGATGGAAATTATCGACAACTGCGTTTGCACCGAACATTTGGTAGGTGGTGGCGAAGTTAGGGTCTATCTCATAGAGTTGGGGCCATCCAGATGTCTCATGGCTGCAAAAGTCTAGCACTGTGGTGAGTGTCGTGACTGGCAGTCTACTGAGGAAATCAACGATGTGATTGGTGCTTCCTATTTTATACATGATGTTGAGGTGGAATTGCTGCAAGTATGTGGACCACTTTTCATGGCGGTCATTCTGCAATTTTCCCTATGTCTACATGAATTGCAGTGGCTTATGATCWGTGTGCATTATTGTCTCCTTCCCTAGAATGTAATGTCTCCACTAGMGACATGCTTGCACAATGAAGTACATTTCTATGTTTTAAGTAGGCTACTTACAAAGAGTATCTGACAGTGTCTCGCTATGATAGGCCATGGGGTGGCTATGCTGAGTGAGAACGACACCCACATCATAGTTTGAAGCATCTGTCTCGATCTCAAAGGGATGTTGCAGGTCTAGTAGTGAAAGTACTGGGCTGAGCACAAGCACTGCTTCAAATCATCGAATTCCTTTTGTTGGAACTGACCCCACTCAAATTTCGCCTTACCACCACCCCAACACGAACCTGCATTAGAAATTGGCAAGGCCCGAGAAGCTCCGAAGCTCAATGAGTGTTGTTGGGGCTGGCTAGTCACGAATGACTTGGATATTGGTTGGATCCACATGTATGCCATCTTCATCAATGATGCAGCCCATGTAATGGAGCATGTCCATGCTGAAGGATCATTTTTCCAAGTTGGCGTATAGCTTGTGTTGTCGTAGGGTGTGCAGAACCTGTTGAATATGATGCAAGTGTTCGGCCCAAGTCTTGTTGTAAATTAGAATGTCATCCAGATACACCACTACAAAACTATTAGTGAATGGTCACAGGATATCGTCCATCATCCTCATGAAAGTGGCTAGAGAATTTCTCAAACCAAAGGGCATGACCAACCATTCAAAAAGGCCTTCCTTTGACTTGAAGGCGGTCTTCCATACATCTGTATGTTCTATCGGAACCTGGTGGTACCCAGACTTCAGATCAATCTTACTGAAGTATTTGGCCCCCATGAGTTGATCAAGGATGTCATCGATTTGGTGAATCTAGTATTGGTTTCTAATTGTGATTTTATTGATAGCCCGATAATCAATACAGAGTCGCCAGGTTCCATCTTTCTTCTGTACCAACACGATTGGGCTCCCGCAAGGTGATGAGTTGTGGTGGATGTGCCCCTTGTGGAGCAGTTCTTGGATTTGTCACTTGCTCTCCTCATTCTCTAACAAAGAGTGAAGATAGACTGGCCCATTGGGAAACATTGTGTCGAGAGTTAGAGCGATGGGGTGCTTGACCTGGTAGTGCAGAGGTACCCCTGTAGGTGAGGAGAAGATATCTGAGTATTCTTCCATGGCCTTGTCTACTTGCTTATGATGTGTGGAGAGGTCGATTGCAGAGACCTTAGATGTGGCTATGATCTTTCTCTTATTCTGAGAGTGAATCATAAAGAATACAAACTTCCTCATATGAGAGATGACCTTCCTGCATTGCTTAGTAGAGATCAAGGAAATAACACTAGGTGGGACTGCCTTGGGTATCCTGTACAATTTCTTGTTCAAAGTAATCATAACACTACGAGGTCTAGACTCATATACAACATGATGTTTCCATAAATAAGGTTGGCCCAAAATAAAATCACAAACTTCGAGAGGAGAAACATCACACAATACCTCGTCTTTGAAAGGCTTGATGTCGTACGACAGTCGACACTGTTGGCTGACGTAGAGATGGCTTCCTTGGTGGAGCCATCCAATGGTGTAGGGTTGTGGGTGTGGTGTTGTTGGTAGGACCAGCCTCTTGATGACCTCTGCTGACATGAGTTTCTTCTGGCTACCTCTATCAACAATGAAGTATAGTGGGGTGCCTTTTACCCACATCTGTGAATGGAAAAGGTGCTCTCCTTCTTCTGGCTTATGTGGTTCACCAGGCTGGAGCTTGGTGGTAGAAAATGTGGCACTAGGTTCCATGTCAATGATCCATCTTCCCCTTTCTATTTATGGCTCAGAGTCAGAATCCACGTCTGATTCATAGGCTTTCACTTCGGCTACCAATGACTACTTTGAGCGACAGTCAGCAGTGTTATGCCAAAGGCTCTTATGGAAGTCGCACCACTTCTCGGTATCTTTCTTTGTATTTTCATTGTCCTTCTTTGCTTCCAGCTTGGACTAATTGTCCTGATACTGTCCATATTTTCTCTGTCCTTTGGTCAGTTGGTTGGGACCACCCTTTCCTGGCTTTTGTTCTGAGGGGTTCCCAGGCCCAAATTGTCGCGTCTTTTGTTTGAGCTTCTACTCAATTTTGACGGCATATCTTTAGACTGTGCCCAAGAATGAGATGTCCAGAAATTCCATTTTGGTCTGGATGTACCTATGCAGAGCACCGCGATACTTGAGGACCATATTTCACTCTGAATCTTTGATACGCAACTTGGTGTGCAAGGTATGGAAGATATTTGTGAAATCTGGCACTGCTTGGTCTCTTTCTTGCCATAGTGTGGTCCATTTGGTATACAGGTCGTCATAACTTCTGACAGGGTAGTATTGTTCCTTAATAGCATCCCTGAAGGATTCCTAGGTGCCCATGACTAAAAATAATGATGTTTCTTCTGTTTCCTTTTGCTCACAGAAAGCTTCCCACCAATCTTTGACACGGGGAATGACTTTGAGGAGCGCAAAAGTAATCTTTTCTCTATTTGGAAAGTTATGGAAAGAAATATACCCTTCTAGTAGATTCAAACACTTGTCTACAACATCTGCGTCTATATGACCTTCAAATATAGGAATATCAAATTTTATTTGTACCTTGAAGGGGGCGGTGCCTCCGTTCGAAGAGGATGCGTCGCCTGTTGATTGTCGCCGAAGGATTTGCGCAAAACTATCCATCATCACATTCCTATGTTGTGTGAGGGCTTCCTCAATCAACAATTTTAATGGATCTCATATCCCATCATATTTCTATTCTTCTGCCATGGGAGGCTGCTTGGGCATGCGAGAGATTTTGTCCTCAAGAGAAACAACCTCGAGACCCAACTCTTTGTACTCTGACGTCATTGGGGACATGCACTAAGACAACAAGGAGCAGGCCGCTCTAATACCACTGATCCGGATTTTATGAGCAAAACAAAATGAATATAGATTATTAATAGGTGCTTAACACAAAATAATAGAGATACAGTAAAACGGGTTTTCTATCCAATAACGAAATAAACTGAAACTGTAAAATGCAGCGGAAACAAGCTTGTTGGAATGGTGGCGGCTTATCTCTGAGAAGAGATGCGACGACAACGCCCATTCACAAGAAGAAGATTACAATGAGGCTCTGAAGGAATTTTTACAATAATAAATAATGAAAAAAACCCTATACATCCAAAAAACTAACCGTAGGAGATGAAGCGCCAAGAGTCATGTGGGCCCCGTTTGGGTAAGTTAGTACATCAACTTCCCGGGGTCGTAATTTTTGCATACGATCTCTGTTTTAGGCGTGTGATAGCCCATTGGAAAGGTATCCTCAAGGAGATTCATTTTGGAGGATCAATCATTCCTTTGGCCATAATTAAGGAGATCTATCCTGAAAAACCTTTATTTAGGCCCTCAAAATGGCCCCAGAAATTAAAACTGCTAAAAATAGTAAATTGCCAAAATTGTCAGAAAACTGTTTTGAGCCAATTGGAAAAGGTGGGTGGCCACCGATATCCATATCGATAAATCCTCCCTACTTAAGAATCAATGGTCTCCATTACGTTGAGGTTCCCCATTAGATGAGGAAATTTCTGCTGAATTTGGCCCCGGGTGAGCCACTTGCCTTGGTGCAGGAGTTTCCCTGCTTTGATGACTCGATAAAGCTGGATCCTTTATTGTCAAGTGCCCTTGATCTATCTATCCAAAATATGATCATTGGATTCCTGTTGTACGTAGTCATGGTTTAGGTCTGTTGGTTTCAATTTTTCTGCTACTTCTGAGGTGTCCAATAATGGTGAGAAATAAGGGCGAAGGAGATCCACGTTGAACACTGGGTGCAGGCCAAGGAAAGGAGGAATGTTGAGCTCAAAAGAATTATCCCTGATGGCCTTGGTAATAGTGTACAACCCATAACAGAGTGGGTGAAGCTTCCGATGGGGTCCAGTAAAGCGTTCTTTCTGCAAGTGAAACCAAAATTTTTTGCCCACCTGAAACTTATGTGGCACCCGATGTTGATCATGGCACTATTTATACTTTTCATTGGACTTCTGTAGGATATCCTAAAATTGTTGGAGGATGTGTTGGATCTTCTCAATGAACTAGGTGGCTTTGTCAGCTTCAGTTGGAGCAGGAGATGAGTCGGACGAGGTGACAGCAAGGGGAAGTGCAACATCTATGGGACCCAATGGTTGGAATCCCAACCCCACTTGAAAGGGGTTGTGTGTGGTTGAGATATGCAGGGCTCGGTTGTAGCTATGTTGGACATAGGGAAGGCTCTCATCCCATGTGCGAGGGTGCCTTGAATTATACATGCCAAGGATATGCACAATCATTCGATTTACAACCTCGGTTTGGCCATCTGTCTGGGGATGGAAGGTCATGGATTTGGTGAGCTTGGTGTCCAGCAGTGACCAGAGGCTCGAACAAAATGTGCTCATAAATCAACTATCCTGATCTGAGACAATGGTTTGTGGGATTCCAAAATGTACCCAAACTCGTTCAAAGAAGAGCTTGGCAGTGGCCTCTGCTGTGATGCTCTTCTTGCAGGCAACCATAATCGCGATCTTAGAAAAGCGATCAACAACCACAAAAACACAGTAATTTCCCCACTTGGTGGATGCGAGGCCCGATATTAGTCCATTGATATGGATTCCCATGGCTTGTCAGGAGTAGGAAGAGGGGTGTACGGACCCTCTTTCTTAGTTGTCAGTTTGGCAATAGCGCAGGTAGTGTAGGACCTGATATACTTATTAACCTCATGTCGAAGTTTCGCCTAGTAGAAATGTTTACGTAGAACCACCACTATATTTTCGATGTCAAAGTGTCCTTCCACCTGACTGTAGTGGGCTTCCCAGATCATCTTCACTCGCTCACTTGATGGAACACAGATATGGCCCAGGTGACACAACAACCCATCCTAAAGATGGAAATTATCAACAACTGCGTTTGCACCCAACATTTGGTAGGTGGTAGTGAAGTCAGGGTCTGTCTCATAGAGTTGGGGCCATCTAGATGTCTCATGGCCACAAGAGTCTAGCACTGTGGTGAGTGCCATGACTAGTGGTCTGCTGAGGCAATCGGTGACAAGATTGGTGCTCCCTGTTTTATACTTGATGTTGAGGTGGAATTGTTGCAAGTATGTGGACCACTTTTGATGGCGGTCATTCTATAATTTTCTCTGTGTCTGCATGAACTGCAGTGGCTTATGATCAGTGTGGATTACTGTCTCCTTCCCAAGAATGTCATGTCTCCACTGGCGACATGCTTGCACAAAGGAGTACATTTATTTGTCATAAGTAGGTTACTTACGTACAATGTCTGAGAGTGTCTCACTATGATAGCCCATGGGGTGGCTGTGCTGAGTGAGAATGGTGCCCACAACATAGTCTAAAGCATCTGTCTCGATCTCAAAGGGATGTTGCAGGTCTGGTAGTGAAAGTATTGGGGTTGAGCACAAGTGCTACTTCAAATCATTGAATGCTTTTTGTTGGGACCGGACCCACACAAATTTTTCCTTACCACCACCCCTGTTTATTTAGCTGAGGGCACATGCAATATGGGAGAATCCCAACACAAACCTGCGGTAGAAATTGGTAAGGCCCAAGAAGCTCTGAATCTTAGTGAGTATTGTTAGGGTTGGCCAGTCACGGATGACTTGGATATTGGTTGGATCCACATGTACGCCATGCTGATCAATGATGTAGCCCAAGTAATGGACCTTGTCCATGCCGAAGGATCATTTTTCCAGGTTGGCATATAACTTGTGTTGTCACAGGGTGTGAAAAACCTGTTGAATATGCTACAAGTGTTTGGCCTAAGTCTTCTGGTGAATTAGAATGTCATCCAGATACACCACTACAAACTTATTGGTGAATGGTCACAGGATATCATCCATCATCCTCATGAAAGTGGCTAGAGCATTTGTCAAACCAAAGGGCATGACCAACCATTCAAAAAGGCCTTCCTTTGACTTGAAGGTGGTCTTCCATACATCTGTCTGTTCTATTGGGACCAGGTGGTAGCCAGACTTCAGATCAATCTTACTGAAGTATTTGGCCCCCGTGAGTTGATCAAGGAGGTCATCGATTCGGGGAATTAGGTACCAGTTTCTGAATGTGATTTTATTCAAATCCCGATAATCAATACAGAGTCACCAAGTTCCATCTTTCTTCTGTACCAGCATGATTTGGCTCCCACAAGGTGATGAGCTACGGTGGATGTGCCCCTTGTGGAGCAGTTCTTGGATCTTTCGTTTGATCACCTCATTCTCTAACAAAGAGAGACGATGGACAATTTCCTGTCATGGATTTGGTGAGTTTGGTGTCCAACAGTGACCAGAGGCTCAACCAGAATCTACTGAGAAATTGACTCTCCCGATTTGACACAATGGTTTGCGGGATTCCAAAATGTACACAGACTCGTTCAAAGAAGAGCTTGGTAGTGGCCTCTGCTGTGATGCTCTTCTTGTAGGCAACCAAAATCGCCATATTATAAAAGCGATCAACAACCACAAAAACACAGTCATTTCCCCGCTTGGTGGATAGGAGGCCCGACATGTAGTCCATTTAGGTGGATTCCCATGGCCTGTTAGGAGTAGGAAGAGGGGTGTACAGACCCTGTTTCTTAATGGTTGGTTTGGCAATAATGCAGGTAGTGCAGGACCTGATATACTTGTTGAGCTCATGTCGAAGTTTCAGCCAGTAGAAATGTTTATGTAGCATCGCCATTGTCTATTCGATGCCAAAGTGTCCTGCCACCCGACTGTAGTGGGCTTCCCAGATCAGCTTCACTCGCTCACTTGATGGAACCTAGATATGGACCAGATGACAAAACAACCCATCCTAAAGATGGAAATTAACGACAAATGCGTTTTCACCCAACATTTGGTAGGTGGTGGCGAAGTCAGGGTCTGTCTAATAGAGTTGGGGCCATCCAGATGTCTTATGGCCACAATATTCTAGCACCGTGGTGAGTGTTGTGATTGGCGGTTTGCTGAGGCAATCGACGACGCAATTGGTGCTCCCTGTTTTATACTTGATGTTGAGGTGGAATTTATGAAAGTATGTCGACCACTTTTGATGGCGGTCATTTTGCAATTTTTCCTGTGTCTACATGAACTGCAATGGCTTATTATCAGTGTGGATTATTGTCTCCTTCCCAAGAATGTAATGTCTCCACTGGTGTCATGCTTGCACAATGGAGAACATTTCTTTGTCGTAAGTAGGGTAATGATGGAAAGTATCTAACAGTTTCTCACTATGATAGACCACGGGGTGGTCGTGCTAAGTGAGAACGATGCCCACAGCATAGTCTGAAGCATCTATCTTGATCTCAAAGGGATGTTTCAGGTTTGGTAGTGAAAGTACTGGGGCTAAGCACAAGAGTTTCTTGAAATCATCGAACGCTTTTTGTTGGGACCAACCCCACGCAAATTTCGCCTTACCACCACCCCTGTTTATTTGGCTGAGGGCCCATGCAATATGGGAGAATCCCAACATGAACCTGCGGTAAAAATTTGCAAGGCCCAAGAATCTCCGAAGCTCAGTGAGTGTTTTTGGGGCTAGCTAGTCACAGATGACTTGGATCTTGGCTGGATCCACATGTACGCCATGCTGATTAATGATTTATCCCAAGTAATGGACCCTGTCCATGCCGAAGGATCATTTTTCCAAGTTGGTGTATAGCTTGTGCTGCCGCAGGGTGTGCAAAACCTGTTCAATATGTTGCAAGTGTTCGACCCAAGTCTTGCTGTAAATTAGAATGTCATCCAAATACACCACTACAAAAGCATTGGTGAATGGTCACAGGATATCGTCCATCATCCTCATGAAAGTGGCTGGAGCATTTGTCAAACCAAAGGTCATGACCAACCATTCAAAAAGGCCTTCCTTTGACTTGAAGGTGGTCTTCCATACATCTGTCTGTTCTATCGGGACCTGGTGGTAGCCAAACTTCATATCAATGTTTCTGAAGTATTTGGCCCCCGTGAGTTGATCAAGGAGGTCATCGATTCGGGAAATCGAGTACCGATTTTTTACTGTGATTTTATTCAGAGCCCAATAATCAATATAGAGTTGCCATGTTCCATATTTCTTCTGTACCACCATGATTGGGCTCCCGCAAGGTGATGATCTTGGGTGGATGTGCCCCTTGTGGAGCAGTTCTTGGATCTGCTGCTTGATCTCCTCATTCTCTAACAAAGAGTGACGATAGACTGACCCATTGAGTAGCAGTGTGTTGGGGGTCAGATCAATGGGGTGCTTGACCTGGCAGTGCAGAGGTACCTCTGCAGGTGAGGAGAACATATCTGAGTATTCTTCCATGACCTTGTCTACTTGCTTCTGCTTTGTGGAGAGGTTGGCCGCAGAGACCATGGATGTGGCTGTGATCTTTTGCTTATTTTGAGAGTGAATCACAAAGAATACAAACTTCCCTATCTGAGATATGACCTTCCTGCATTACTTAGAAAATATCAAGGAAATAGCACTAGGTGGGACTGCCTCGGGTATCCTGTTCAAAGTAATAATAACACTACGAGGCCTAGACTCATATACAACATGATGTTTCCATAAATAAGGTTGGCCCAAAAGAACATCACAAACTTTGAGAGGAGCAACATCACACAATACCTCATCTTTGAAGGGCCTGATGACGTACGACAGTCGACACTGTTGGCTAATGCAGAGATCGCTTCCTTGGCGAAGCCATCTAATGGTGTAGGGTTGTGGGTGCGACATTGTTGGCAGGGCTAGCCACTTGATGACCTCTATTGAGATGAGGTTCTTTTGGCTACCTCTATCAACGATGAAGTGCAACGGGGTGCCTTTCACCTACATCTGTGAATGGAAGAGGTGCTCTCCTTCTTCTGACTCATCTGGTTCACCAGGCTGGAGCTTGGTGGTAGCAATGGTGGCACTGGGTTTCACATCAATGATCCATCTTCCCCTTTCTAGTTATGGCTCAGAGTCAAAATCTGCATCTCATTCATAGGCTTTCACTTCGGCCACCAGCGACTACTTTGAGTGGTAGTCAGCAGTGTTATGCCAAGGGCTCTTATGGAAGTTGCACGACTTGTCGATATCTTTCTTTGTATTTCTGATGTCCTTCTTTGCTTATGGATTGGACTAGTTTTCCTAATACTATCCATATTTTATTTTTCCTTTGTTCGGTGGGTTGGGGGTACCCTTTGTTGTCTTTTGTTGTGAGGGGTTCCCAGGCCCAAATTTTTGCGTCTTTTGTTTGAGCTTCTGCTCAATTTTGACGACATATCGGTAGGTCGCACCCAAGGATGAGATGTACAGAAATTCCATTTCGGTCTCGATGTATCTATGCATAGCACCGCGATACTTTAGCATGAGATTTCATTCTCAATCTTTGATACCCAACTTCGTGTGCAAGGTATGGAAGTTATTTGTGAAATCTGACACTGCTTGGTCTCTTTCTTGCCGCAGTGTGCTCCATTTGGTATACAGGTCATCATAACTTTTGACAGGGTAGTATTGTTCCTTAATAGTATCCCTTAAGGATTCCCAGGTGGGCTTGACTGAAAATAATGAGGTTTCCTCTGTTTCATTTTTCTCACATAAAGTTTCCCACCAATCTTTGACATGGGGAACAACTTTGAGGAGTGCAAAAGTAATCTTTCTCTATTTGAAAAGTTATGGACAAAAACATACCCTTCTAGTAGATTCAATCACTTGTCTACAACATATGCATCTATCTGACCTTCAAATATAGGAATATCGAAGCTTATTTGTACCTTGAAGGGGGCGTCACCTCTGTTCGAAGAAGATGCATCGCCTGTTGGTAGCCACCTAAGGATTTGCGCGAAACTATCCATCATCTCGTTCCTCTGTTGCATGAGGGATTCCTCAATCAACAGTTTGAAAGGATCTCCTATCCCATCATATTTCTTTTCTCCTTCCATGGGAGGTCACTTGGGCATGTGAGAGCTTCTGTCCTCAAGAGAAACAAGCTCAAGACCCAACTCTTTGTACTCTGACGTCATTGGGGACATGCATTAAGACGACAAGGAGCAGACCGATCTGATACCACTGATCCAGATTTTATAAGTAGAACGAAATAAATACAGATTATTAACAGATACTTAACACAAAATAACAGATATACAGTAAAACAGGTTTTCTATTCAATAACGAAATAAGCTGAAACTGTAAAATGTAGCGGAAACAAGCTTGTTTGAATGGTGGTGACTTATCTCTCAGAAGAGATGTGACAACAACACGCATTCGCAAGAAGAAGATTAAAATGAGGCTCTGAAGTCCTTTTTACAATAAGAAAGAATGCCAAAAACCCTAGACATCCAAAAACCTAACCCTAGGATATGAAGCGCCAAGAGTCATGTGGGCCCCGTTTGGGTAAGTTAGTACATCAACTTCCTGAGGTCGTAACTTTTGCATACGATCTCTATTTTAGGCATGTGATAGCCCGTTGGAAAGGTATTGTTAAGGAGATTCATTTTGGGGGCTCAATCATGCCTTTGGTTATCTTTGAGGATCTCGATCCCGAAAAACCTTCATTTAGGCCCTCAAAATGGCCCTGGAAGTTAAAACTGCCTAAAATAGTAAATTGCCAAAATTGTCAGAAAACTGTTTTGAGCCAGTTGGAAAAGGTGGGTGGCCAATGATACCCATCTGGATCACTCCTCTTTGAGACTCTTGTTACACCTGTTATTCTTTATGGATATCAAGTATGGGGCTGCAGTATCTCTCGTGAATCTTGGAGAAAGATAGAGCAAATACAAAAGAATTTTATAACCTATAATATAAAAATTAAAGGAAATACGCCCTATCCCATCCTCCTCTTAGAAACAAGCCTCTCCCCCATTGAGAGCATGTCTATGAATAGATATCTAATGTAAAGAACAAGTTAAACAACGTGGAAGAAAAGAGGCTTCCTAAAATTGCTTCAAAATTGAGTCATAACCACCATCGACTCAAGCGAGGATGGAATAAAGATTCTCAGTCTTGACTAAACTATTGGGGAATCATGGAAGACACCATTTTGTAGAATAAAGATACTATTAAGAAAAACGTCAAATCAAAATTTAAGGAGAAAATGTGGTGTGATAAAGAGTTACAGGAAAAACGAAAATTAAGGTATTATAAAGATGTAATCAACCCTAATGTATAAGATCAAAATTATCTATTTGTTTTGACAAGTGTAAAGAAAAAAATAAGAATTGCTAAGATAAGAAGAAATTCCCATGAGCTCTATAGTGAAACCGGGCGTTGGTCAATTCCTAAAATGCCATGGGATGAAAGAGTGTGTCACCTTTGTGACACTAAGAAGGTTGAATATGAAAAGCACTTTCTCTTAGATTGTCCAGCCTATACCCATATTAGATCTCATTTTAAAAATATTTTTCACACGACCAACCTTCCTAACCTCTTAACTCAACAAAAGTATGGTGATCTTGGAAAGATTCTCTTAATTTTTTTCAAGCACGGAAACAAAATTCTAAAGAATCACAAGTAATCACTTACCTTCTTAAGGTCTGATAGACCAATTCGGTCTTAGTGGACGTTAATCATCATCATAACCATCATCATCATCATCATCATCATCATCATCATCATCATATATATATATATATATTGAAGAGAACCGTTGAATATATATAGAGTTATTGTCTCTACTAATATCCATAGGGCATGAATATCGTTGAGAAAACTGTACATCCATCATCAAGTATACATTGTCATTTTTTATTTTTTTTAAATTCATTGATGGAGTTTACAGATGCTGAAACTTCATTGGATATTGGGATATCATCTGGACGTTTACAATGATGTGAAGTAACTGAGTTTTTTCCATTTTAGTTACGCAAAAATTATGTTAAAGATTCTTAATGTGTTTTCACACTTTTCCACGTCTTTACTAGAGAAGAAACCAACTCCCATCACTATATTTGAGGAGAAGAAACATGCGGCTCTTGCTGTGTAGAAGAAGAAACCTGTCAAAACCTCATTAATAAGATGGTCATTGAGTACTGGGTACTTGAATACTTGCAAGGCAAAATATGGTACTTGCACAAGATAGCAAGAAGATACCAATAGTTATGAACAAGTCTAGCAATTCACGATTTGATCCTCACTTTTGTGGCTTCAATAAATATAATATACATGCATGCATGAGCTTCATAAAAATAGGATTGTATTGTATAAAAAGCATAACAATTCTTTCTGTGAAGTGACTTGGCAGGAAAAAATGTTAACATTTTTGTTATTATTTCTAAAATATAGGGGAAAATAACTAATAAAAAATAAAACTTATAAAAACAATAAAATGATAAAAAATAAAACATATTAAGGAATTTTTTTTAATTGCTAAGATATAGGGAAATAAATTAATAAAATAATAAAAAGTAGAACATATTAAGGAATTTTTATTTATGGTTAAGATATAAGGGAAAAGTATTAATAAAGGAAAAAATCTTAAAAAACAATAAAAAGTAAAAAGTAAAAATAAAAAAAACTTACAAAAATAATAAAAGAACAAAAAGTAAAAAAAACTTATAAAAACAATAAAAGAATAAAAAGTAAAACATATTGAGGAAATTTTCCAATCCATAAAAACAATGAAAAGTAGAACATGTTAAGAAATTTTTCCTTACTCTTCATTTGAAAAAATATGAAATAATTTTCATTTCAAATTTGACAAGTGATTTTTTATTTTAATTTTCATTTGCATGGAAAATGATTTTAAGTCCTTATGAAGGGCTAGAGGGCTCTTGATGGGCAATGGAGACCTCAATTTTGATCCCTTATACATCTTCACTTATACATCTTCCATGCGTCAAGGATAATGGAAGATATGGTGAGGATCAGACTGTCGACAAGAAGGAAATGGTGTGTATATGAGATGGTTGTTCTTCACACAAGGCAGAGTTAAATTGCCTTTCATGACGACAAAAGATTTGGAAACTTATATACTCTCAGCTCTTGTTTGTGTGATGCCTTTTGGGGGGTAAAGACTAGAGAAGGGGTGGTCTAGGGACTTTAATGATCCTACCTTCTAGTGTATCTTTGTTCTCTGGTGCATTCTAAATACGGACCGTGACTCTGGTTTTGATTATGTTAGGTTTGCTTATTTTCTCTTCCCACACGCTCCCATGGATCCTTGTGGAGGATGCTATAGGAACTCCCTAGCCCACGAAACACACGTGGCCAAGGCTATTGTTGAGACTATTGAGTTTTATAACCAATTTATTATGTCGGATGATAAAGCCACCAAGTCGGCTCTAGAAGAAGAGATGAAATTGGTATGAGCTTATAAGGAAGAAGCAAAGGTTGATGAATTGGTGGGAGACATCATCCTCGACCTGGGATGCACTGGAACAAGGGATACTGAATTTTACTTAACACTGGAACTCTGGTCAAAAATGGTGTGAGGATGGTCAAGATAAGTTTTGCTCGTCTAACCGAGAGCTATTATCTGGGGGTTGCATAGCAGAGGAGGAGATTCCTCCTAACTGGGAGGAGATTCCTCATAACTTGTAGGAGACCACCATGGAGTAGATGGCACAAAAAGGCACCGGTATCCCTTTGAATTCCCTCGATTCAGCCATGAACGGATGTATGGTAGAGGAGGAATTCCCTCCTCTAATGCCGGATAATTGCAAGAATTCTATTGACCCGAACGACAAAGACCCAGGGATAAAGTGGGGTGACTACTGGAGCGAGGAGGAAACTCTTAGGGAGACACACACAGGAGCACAAGTTCACCCAGATCTGGGCAACCATGACCTACCTAGCTCCTACAAGCTCACGAAGGATCATTTGGTCTTGATTTTCGAGATGGGAAGAGACTTGGCTGAGAAGCTGCACAACCAACACATCCTCAACAAGCACCTGGACATTCTATTTGACTCCCTATCAAGCGAGCCTGCGAAGAGCAGCTTCCCAACATGCTTTCACAGTTCTCCAGGATGGATGCCCGGATTCGCCTCACGTCTAGTTTCTTTACTGTTAATTTTTCTGGTCTTAGCTACAATGTTTTTTGTTGCAATTAGACTCTGGTTCACTAGCTCGTCCTTAAACAATGTCGACCACATGTTCTGGTTTCCATGCTTGTGGCAGAACATGTGGCGAGTCTTGATGTATTTTCATAGATGTCTCACTTTCTGGTCCTTGAATAATGTCAACCACCTATTCTGATGTCCATACATGTGGTAGAATAGGTGGCGAGTCTTAATGTGTTCTCATACATGTGTCGCTTATTTTTTGACAGTGTAAGGTAATGCAATATTTTTATTTGAAAAAAAAGAATAAGTGTGTGTTAGAATATGAGAAAACTAAAAACTATGCCAAAGATTTACCATAATAAATGGAAACACTTAGTTTAGATAACCATAATATGTGGAAAGACATGTGAGGTTAGATAGTCACATAAAGACAATTATGTTTCTATATCTTATGAAGAACATGTTTACCCATAATTGCGTGTATATATATATATATATATATATATATATATATATATATATAATTCATTTTAATAATTTAGAATTATGAATAAAATGTCAAAAAAGAATTGAATTTATTAGTGAAAATAAGATATTTTTTTATTAATAGGTAGGGTTCAATTTCCACCTTTGTGTCTTTCAATTTATAAGTTCTAAGAGTTAGTTCAAGTGGTGATAAAGCAAAGGTGATATATTTCCTCTCAAAGCAGGAGAGGTCATAGGTGTTCGAATGTTTCAATCCCCTAAAAATTAGATTACATAATAAAACACTTTACCCAGTCCATGACAAAGGGTTTTTTTGTGCAATATGCAATCAAAAAAACTAATAAAAACAAAGAACTTGGAAGGTGAAACATGTCCACATTAGAAAGTACATACTACACAACAATCTTCAGGCGATGTCCAACCAAAAAAGACGTTGAAGATATTACTTAATGAAAATTGTCATTGGAATTTAAAGTTTTTTAAATAAAATATTTTCTCAAAAATATGTAACTCTTCAATATTATAATGATTTATTATGTTTATTAATATATTAAATTTAATTTCAAATTATTTATAATAAAATTGAACTATATAATTTTTGTGTCTCAAAACAACTTAAAAATTATTTTTAAATTATTTAAAAATAAAATAATATTAAAAATCAAAATAATTATGTTAAAAGTATATTTTAGGAATAGAGTTTGTACAAAACTTGTCGAAAGTTTTCTAAAATCATCTTTTTTCACCTATAAAACTTTTTACACACCAAGAAACACAGAGACCAAAAAACATGCATAAAGATAAGTTGGTGGATTCATTCAAAATCCGTCAAATCAAGCGTACCTTCTGTTAACCTGTGAATAAATGAAATGAACGTGACAAAATGGTTCTCAACTGCGGATATTCCTCTTAAGGATCTACTATCATATCTTTGTAATCATGTTTCTTGGTTTTAATTATTTGATGAGATGGATGGTTCAACACACGTGGGTGTTTTTTTGGATGGGTGGCAAGTCATTTATTGATGCCCAGGCGGTGGCTTAAATTTGTTGGTACTTTTCATAAAGGAGGTCCACATTGAACATTAGTGTAATCCAAGGAAGGGGGGAGTGTTGAGCTCAAAATCATTGTCACCCACAACCTAGGTGATAGTGTAAGGCACATAGAGAAGTGGACAGAGCTTCCGATGGGGTCCTGTAAGACGTTCTTTCTGTAAATGTAAACAGACCTTGTCTCCCACCTTAAACTTGTGCGGTACCTAGTGTTGATCATGGAGTTGATTGTACTTAGCATTGGTTTTCTGCAAAATCTCATGGACCTATTAGCGGATGTGTTGAATCCGCTCAATGAATCTAGTGGCTTTGTAGGCCTCAGACTGAACATGGGAATAATTTGTCTATGTGTTTGCAAGAGGGAGTGCAACATCAATGGGACCCAAGGGCTGGAATCCCAGCCCCACCTGAAAGGGGATATGGATGGTGGAGTTATGGAGAACCCTGTTGTAGTTTTGTTGAACATAGGGAAAAATCTCATCCCATGTACGCGGATGCTTAGAGTTATACATGTGTAGGATGTGCACAATAATCTGATTGAGGACCTCTGTTTGGCCATCGGTTTGAGAGTGGAAGGCAATGGATTTAGTGAGTTTGGTCTCCAATATTGACCAGAGACTCGGCCAAAATGTGTTGAGGAACCTGTTGTCCAGATAAGAGATGATGGTATGTGGTATCCTAAAATGGACCCACACTCGTTCGAGGAAGAGATTGGCAGTATCTGCCACTGTGATGCTCTTCTTGTAGGATGTGAGAATGGTCATCTTCGAAAACTGATCAACCACCACAAATACACAATCATTGCCTTACTTGGTGGATGGAAGACCAAACATGTTATCCATCAAGATGGATTCCCAAGGCCTCTCGGGAGTAGGAAGAGGGGTGTATAAGCCTTTATTATTGATAGCTGGCTTGGAAATGGCACAATCAGTGCAATATATGATATACTTGTTGACGTCCTATCAAATTTTTGGCCAATAAAAATGTTTTTGTAGAACGACCACAGTTTTCTCCACGTCAAAATGTCCTGCCATCCGAATGTAGTGAACTTCCAAAATCATCCTTTCACACTCGCTTGCAGGAACACAAATATGGCCCATATGGCATTAACAATCCATCCTGAATGTGAAAATTGGTGATATTTGTGCTTATAACCGAGATCTGATAGGTGGTTGCAAAGTCAAGATCTTGCTGATAAAGTTGGGGCCACTCAGATGCCTCATGCCCATAAGAATGGAGCATGGTGGTGAGTGTAGCCATGGGAGGTGGACTGAGGTATTCATTGACATGATTTGTGCACCCTGTCTTATACTTGATGTTGAGATGGAATTGTTGCATGTATGTGGACCACTTTTGATGGTGGTCATTATGCAACTTCCATTGTGTTTGTATGAACTACAAAGGCTTGTGATCACTGTGGATGATTGTCTCCTTTCCCATAATGTAATGTTTCTATTGACAACAGGCTTGCACAATGGAATACATTTCCTTTTCATAGGTGGGATATTTTCGAATAGTATCTGAGAGTGTCTCACTATGGTATGCTACTAGATGATCGTTTTGAGTGAGAACTGCGCCTACAACATACCAGTGAGTGTGGTTGGGGCTGGCCAATCACGAATGACCTGGATCTTGATTGGTTCAACATGCACACCATGTTGATCAATGATGTAGCCTAGGTATTGGACCCTGTCCATGCTGAAGGAGCATTTTTCCAAGTCTCCATATAGCTCATGATGTCACAAGGTGTGAAAAACCTGTTGAATATGATGCAAGTATTCTGCCCAAGTCTTGTTTTATATGAGTATGTCATCCGGATACACCACTAAGAACGTATTGGTTAAAGGTCACATGATATCGTCCATGATCCTCATGAAAGTTGTTGGTGAATTTGTCAAACCAAAGGGCATGACTATCCATTCAAAAAGACCTTCTTTTGACTTGAAGGCGGTCTTCCATACATTTGTTTGCTCTGTTGGGACCTGGTGGTAGCTAGACTTCAAATCAATCTTACTAAAGTATTTGTCTCCCTTGAGCTAATCAAGGAGGTTGTCAATTTGGGGAATTGGGTACCGGTTCTTGACTGTGATTTTATTTAGGGTCTGGTAATCAATGTAGAGTCGCTAGGTCCCGTCTTTCTTCTACACCAACACAATTGGGCTCCCATAAGGCGATGAGATGGGACGGATGTGCACCTTGTGGATTAGTTCTTAAATCTATCACTTGATCTCCTCATTCTCTAACAAAGAGAGACAATAGACTGACCCATTGGGTAGCGGTGCATTGGGGGTCAAATCGATGGGATGCTTGACCTAACAATGTAGAGTTACCTCGGTAGGTGAGGAGAATATATATTTGAATTCTTCCACAACCTTATCCACTTTCTTCTGCTGTGTGGAGAGGTCAGTCACAGAGGCCCTATATGTGGCTGCAATATTTTTCTCTCTCCGAGAGAGAATCATGAAGAAGGAAAAATTATCGATCTGAGAGATGACCTTCCTGCATTACTTGGCATATATCAAGGAAATAACACTAGGTGGGACTGCCTCGAGTATCCTGTACAATTTCCTGTCCAAAATAATAATAACACTATAAGGCCTAGACTCATATACAACATGAAGTTTCAGTAAATAAGGTTGGCCCAAAAGAACATCACAGACTTCAAGAGGAGAAACATCACATAATACCTCATCTTTGAAGGGCTTGATGCCATATGACAAGTAACATTGTTGGCTAACGCAGAGGTCTATTCATTGGCAAAGACATCCAATGGTGTAGGGTTGCGGGTGCGAAATTGTCGACAGGGCTAGCCGCTTGACGACCTCTACTGAGATGAGGTTCTTTTGGTTGCCACTATCAACGATGAAGTGTAGTGGGGTGCCTTCCACCCACATCTGTGAATGAAAGAGGCACTCTCCTTCCTCTAGATCGTCTGGTTCACTGAGATTGATCTTGGTGGTAGAAATGGTGGAATTGGGTTCCATGTCAATGATTTGTCTTCCCCTTTCTGGTTCTGACTCAGAGTTAGAACCCACATCTGATTCATAGTTTTTTACCTTAGCCACCAACAATTGTTTTGAGTGGTAATCAATAGTGTTATGCTAGGGTCTCTTATGGAAGTCGCACCACTTCCCGATATCTTTCTTCATCCTTTTGGTGTCCTTTTCTTGCGAATTAGACCAGTTTTCCTGAGGCTTTCCATATTTGATTTTTCCTTTGTTTTATGGGTTGGGGCTGTCCTTTCCTTACTTTTTCTGTGAGGGGTTCCCAAGCCCAAATTTCCACGTCTTTTGTTTAATATTGTGCTTGATTTTGACAACATATTGATAGGTCGCGCCCAAGGACGAGATGTACATAAAATCCATTTTATCCTGGATGTATTTATGTAGACCACCGTGATACTTGAGCACCAGATGTCGCTCAGAATATTTGATACCTAGCTTGGTGCGCAAGGTATGGAAGATATTTGTGAACTCTGGCACTACTTGGTCTCTTTCCTACCACAGTGTGGTCCATTTTGTATACAGGTTGTCATAACTTCCGGCAGGGTAGTATTGTTCCTTAATAGCATCCATGAAGGAATCCAAGGTGACAATGACTGTAAATAATGAGGGTTCCTCTGTTTCCTTTTGCTCACAGAAATTCTCCCACCAATATTTGACATGGGGAACGACTTTGAGGAGCACAAAAGTAATATTTTCTCTATTCAAAAAGTTATGGAAAAAAAATACCCTTCTAGTAGATTCAACCATTTGTCTACAACATGTGTGTCTATCTAACCTTCAAATATAGTAATATCAAAGTTGATTTGTAACATGAAGGGGGTGGCGCCTCCTCTCAAGGAAGAAGCATTGCCTGTTGGTAGTCGCTTAAGGATTTGTGAAAAACTATCCATCATCTCATTCCTTTGTTGCATGAGGGATTCCTCGAGAAACATTTTGAAAGGATCTCTTGTCCCGTCATAATTATTTCTCCCACCATGAGAGGTTTCTTAGGCATGTGAGAGATCTTTTTCTCAAGAGAAACAAGATCGAGACCCAACTCTTTCTACCCTGACCTTGTCAAGGACATGCATTAAGAATGAAAAGGAGTAGACCGCTCTGATACCACTGATATGGATTTTATGACCAGAACAAAATGAATATAGATTATTATTATTCTTAACATAGAAACAAAAGGAACAATAAGAAAGATAAAATAAAAATGACTTCTATTCAATATGGAAATATGTTGAAACTGTAAAACGCAGACTGAAAACAATATTGCTATAATTGTAACATCCCTGACCACCCAGGTCGAGCCACGATACTCTAGAAAATGATCTGATACCATTTTGTAACATCCCCAACCACCCAGGTCGAACCATGCTACTACAAAAAACACTCTAATACCATTTTGTAACATCCTCGGCCACCCAAGTTGGGCCATGCTACTCCAAAAAACACTTTGATACCATTTTGTAACATCCCCCAACCCCTCAACAAGTCATGGGCTTGCTACCTTAGACAAACGCGATATCAAGCTCTGTTATAGGTAATTAAAATTGTCCATGCCCAAACATAGAACTTTTGAGCAACAATAGACAGATCTCTTTGCGAAATAGATCACATATAAACTTAATAGAAATAAATAGAGATAACATGAAAACATGCATGCAACGAAACCCATGATATTATTACAAGAATCATAGACATGCACTAAAATACATCATGTAATCATTAAGCACATAAATGATACTTATCTCTTAATTGTAGTTCACCGATTGCATGAAGACCTTCCACAAACCTCCCAGCCTTAGACCATGTTTCTCATCACTCTCAACAGTAGGTCACCCCCGAGCTAGGACTAAACTCCACCAGGCAAGGGATTCCTAGGCGAGGCAGGGACAACAGGAAGTTGCACAGTACAACATGAAGGATTTCCTCCAAGGAGCCACTTATGCCCACCACTCACAGACTCTCATTCCCCACAGGCCTCTCCCACCCCAGGAGTATACACCTTCACTTTCACACAGTCCATCGACTTCTCTACCTCCATTTTCGGGGCTTCAACAATAGGCCGAAAGGAATTCTCAAAGCCTTGTAGCTGCTACTAGACTCCCTCCAGGAGAACTCAATTCCTCAGCACACTCTCTCACCTAGAGAGAGTTGATCATCGGTCTAACAACCTGCTTATTCTATCCACACTCTCTCACATGGGGAGAGTTGTTCACAGGCCTGACAACTTACCTCTTCTATCCATGGGCTTGAAAACCCGTTTCTTCACTCCCGCTCCTCAACACACGAGCATGGTGATGGAAACAACATAAAATAGACGTCGGAGCTATAATGACGGAACAATAAGCTGGCAACCTGCAGGGTACAGGTGCAACAAGGGTATCAATTCGAGCTTGTTGCAGAGGTTTCTTGTGGTTGGGGAATTTCAACATTGGCGTTCCATGGTTACCGTGTGCTTGTTGGGTGCCCTAGTGAAAAATGACCAAAATATCCCAAAACAGTAAGAATTCCCACTTATATTTGCATGTGCCTGCGCTGACACATGGCTCTCATGAAACACGTTCCTCTCCATTTGGAAGTCGTACCTTTTCCCCAAAATAACTTAGGATATATTCATATCCCACTCACAACATTTAGAATAATAATATATTATTCTATTGGAATTAAGCTCTTAATATTAGCCCCTCTTTATAGCCTCTCATCCCCCTTCCCTTACCCAAACTAGTGGAGTATAGTCCCCCATACTCTTTCTTCATGGTTAGTCTACCCGCAACGATGTTTCTATATTAATAATTATGAATACTGACATGTACAAAACATGCTCCTAGACTTTAACATCTAGGCTCTCCGACCTAATAAGAACATAAGCCTCCTAGCTTATAACACTTGGCTCACTAGCCTACAAAACATGTTACAATTCATAATTACAACCGGGGCTTAGACTTGGGATATTACAATCCCCTCCCCTTATTTTTTCACTGTCCTCAGTGAAACTCATTTACACAACATCAACAAGATTTTCCAAAATCTTCAAAAAGATGCAGGTATTCTACCCACATAGCATCTTCATGCTCCCATGTTGCGTCCTTAGGACTGTACCAGGCCCACTGGACCTTTACAATCCCTATGGCTTGATTCCAGAGTTGTTTTCTCTTTCGTTCCAGTATGTGAACCAAATGCACTTGTAAAGCACCCTCTTGCTCCACCTAAATCAAATTCCAATCAATCACATGATTAGCATAATGTATATATTTCTAGAGAAATGAGGCATGAAATACATTATAAATAGTCATGCATGTAGGTAATGCAAGCATATAAGCTACTGGTCCAATCCTTTCTAGAATTTCAAATAGTCCACAATATCTAGCTGCCAACCTGGAACAGTTTCCCAACTTCAGGGAACTTCTGTTGGGTTTCACCTTCAAGAAAACATGATCACCCACTTTAAACTCCCTGTGAGTTCAGTCTTTGTCAGAATATCTTTTATTCCTATCTTGGGCAGCCTTCAAATTCTACTTTATCTTTAACAATTGCTCTTCCATTTCCCTGAGAAAATCTGGCCCAATTATTTCTCTATTAGTTGGGTTTTCCCAGCTTATTGGTGTGTTTCACTTTTTTCCATAAAGTGCCTCAAATGTGCTCATCTTTGGTGATGCTTGGTACCCATTGTTGTAAGAAAAATATACCAAGTGTAGGTAATCTTCCCATCTGGATGGTTTTTCCATCACATACATTCTTAACATATCTTCTATCACTTGATTTACTCTTTCTGTTTGTCCATCAAACTTAGGGTGATAGGTTGTGTTGAAGCTCAGGTTCGTTTCGAACCTCTTGAATAATCCTCTCCAAAACTTCGAGGTAAATTGTGGGTCTCTCTCAGACACAATTGTCTTGGGAATACTGTGCAATCATGTTACTTCCCTCATATAAATGTCAACAACATTAGTTGCCTTGTGAGTAGTCTTCAATGGAATAAAATGGGCAACCTTTGTAAGCTTATCCGCCACCACCATGATGGAATCATGTTTCTTGTTTGTTCTAGGTAATCTTGTATTGAAATCCATTTCCACCACTTCCTACTTCCACTCAGGGATAGGTAATGGTTGTAGCAACCCAACTGGGTGTTTATGCTCAACTTTGACCTTTTGACACTCCATACATCTAGTGATGTACTCTGCAATTTATTTCTTCATGCCTGACCAATTATAATGGCTCTTGAATGCTACCATTGTTTTATGATATCTAGGGTGCCCAGCATAATGCACATTATGCATCTCTTTCAAGATCATACTCCTCAATTCGTGAGAACTCGGTACATAAATTATGTTCATGTACAGGGGTATTCCATCAACTTCCAATCTATAATATTCTATTTTTTGTAGCATCTTACCTTGTTGTAACTTTGTTACCATTTCCATGTACTGCAAATTTGCTTTTGCAGCTTCCAAAATTCTGTCTTTAAGATTAGTTTGATACATGCTGATGGTTGTAGCATAGTTCATGCACTCTCCTGCTGAGTGCATCAGCCACATTGTTCTCCTTTCCTTTGATGTGCTTGATATCAAAGTCATATTCACAGAGGAATCCCAACCATCTTCTCTGCATGGAATTTAAAGTAGGCTGATCAAACAAATATTTCATACCATTATGGTCTATCCTCAGCTCAAACCTCTTTCCCATGAGGTATTGTCTCCATTTCTTTAAAGAGTGTACTATGGTTGCTAACTCCAAATCGTGAGTGGCGTAGAGCCTTTCATGCTCTTTCAATTTCATGGATTAAAAACATATCAAAAACCTATTTTGACTAAGGACTCCCCCCAGTCCTTCTTTGCATGCATCTATGCAAACACCGAACTCTTCATTTAGATTTGCAATCCTTAGAATTGGAGCACTGGTTAACAAATTCTTCAATTGCTAGAAGCTCTTTTCACATTCTTCTGTCCATTGAAATTTTACCCCTTTTCCTTTCAAGGAAGTGATTGGGTGATAAATCCTCGAAAATCCTGCAATGAATCTCCTGTAGTAGCTAGCTAGACACATGAAGGATCTGACTTCTATCACATTCTTAGGTGTTGTCCACCCTTTAATGACTTCAATCTTTTTGGGGTCTACTGCTATTCCCTCTTCGGATATTATATGCCCCAAATAGTGAATTCAATTTTGTAAAAATGAGCACTTGCTCAATTTAGAAAACAACTGGTTCTCTCTTAGCACTTGTAACATCATCCTCAAGTGTTGCTCATTCTCTCCTTCTGTCTTGGAATATAAAAGGATGTCATCCAAAAATACAATGAAAAACTTGTCTAAATATTCTCAAAAAATACCATTCATTAAGCACATGAAAACAACTAGTCCATTTGATAACCCAAATGGCACCACTGTGAACTCATAATGACCATACATTGTCATGAAGGCGATCATGTTGATGCCTTCATATTTAATCCTTACCTGATGGTATCCTGACCCGAGATCTATCTTTGAAAATATCCTTGCATCCTTCAACTGATCTAAGAGATCATCAATCCTTGGTAGAGGATACTTGTTCTTTATAGTTACTTTATTTAACTTCCTAAAGTCAATGCACAATCTCAAGGTTCCATATTTATTCTTCAAAAATAACACTGGGGAACCCCAAGGTGGCACACTTGGGCGTATGTACCCCTTCTTTAAAATTTCTTCAAGCTTCATTTGCAGTTCTTTCAGTTCTTGTGTGCTCATTCGGTAGGGAGTCTTTGATACTAGAGCTGCCCCAGGCATCAAATTTATAGAGAAATCAATATCTCTCTTTGGGGGTAGCCCTGGTATCTCCTTGAACACATCGTCAAAATATTTCAGGACCGAATGATCCTCCAATTTTAGCACCTTATCCTTAGGTGATTCATCCATATGGGCTGAAAATATTTTTCAGCCCTTCCTGTAATACTTCTTCAGCTCCATTGCTGAGATTTCTCGGAACGTAACTGCCCTGGGAATTCCTTGGATTGTTCTCTAATTTCCTTCCTCATCCAGGAAATTGAATGCCTTGTTATGACAGTATAATATGGCATGGTGTTGGTCCAACCAATCCATACCAATTAGGAAGTCGTATGATCCCAAAGGAAATATGTTCAAATCTTCCTTGGTACTCAGTCCATTCATGCCCACTGGACATGATTTAACCAACTCAACAACCTTTCTCTTGGCTCCTGTAGCCAGCTGCACCAACCAAGATTTTCCATGCTTTCTTCTTCACAATTGAAATATTTTCACTACCATAGGATCTATTTAGCTATGACTATCCCCTGGATCAATTAAAATAGTAAAGGCATGGTTATTGATCATACCTTCGAATTCAATCATGTGTGATTGAAACTCAGCTTGCTTGTTGTCCAGGGCTACATAGATCCTTGGTACTCTTCTACCCATGTCCTCCACTATTTTCTAATTGTTGAATCGTGGTGAACAACTCTCACCTTGTCCTTTCTGTGAGGGAAATCTCTATACTTATGATCTCCTTTACAACCCCAACATTGCATAGGTGTCTGTCTTGGCCTTTGCCCACCTACTTCAGCCATCCTGGGCTCTCTCAAAACTGGCTATCCTTGAGGACTATTTTTGAAAAATGGTGGCTTGTTCCCCTTCTACCTCTTCTCCCTCTTAAAATTCCTCTTTCCTTCCCAATCTCTTTGGAAAGTAGGATTTCCCTTATGCTGATCATATAAACACTTTTCCCTCCCTATGGTTTCTTCCATAGTTTTAGGGTCATCATACTGGATTTTGTCACTGATAATAGATTCCATCCCACTTAGATATCTCTGGATCTTGACTGTCTCATCCTTAATGAAATAGACATACTTCAACAAATCTATAAATCACCTTTCATATTCATCTATAGTCATGTTGCCCAATTTAAGTTCAAAGAACTCTTTCATCCTTTTGTCATAGTATCCCTTGGTTCTGTACTTCTTTTCAAAATGTCTCTTGAATTCCTTCCATGTCACATTCTTCTCTATGATGTGTCGCACTTGCACAAGCTGATCCCACCACATGGATGTCTTTCCTTTCATCTGATAGATTTTGATTCTTCCTTCGGAATGAGAGGAATAATTATGCAATTGGAAATATTTCCTCATGCCAAGTATCCATGCCTCAACATCTTCATCTTTCTGGTGCTTTCCATCAAAAGTAGGAGGTTTGATCTTATGCATTTCACCCTGCATTTTATCCACTTCAGATCTCCTATGATTTCTGGTAGGAGGTGGACTTGAACTATTGTGTGGCTTCCTTTTGGAATGCCTTTGAAAGTGTTGGTGATATCTGTTACCACTTATTTCTCTTCTTTCCTCATCAGGGGAATTGTGGCTCCCTGATTTGTTGGATCCAATTTCCTTATCCAAATTATTTTCGATTCTTTCTGGGATCTTCATTAACTTTTTATTGAAGTCTTCATGTTTCTCTTTGGCTCTCTTAATCCTTTTGTTATCTTCCTGGTGAATTTGGACATATTTTTGCAATTTTTTAATGGTTTTTATCATGGCCATGCCTTTATCTATTTCTTCTCCATGCCCATTGGAGTTCGTTCCTCCAACTCCCAAATGGACATCCATTCCTCTAACTTCATCCTCTTGACTGTAAGCGTCCTGTGCCTCCTCCATTTCTCTACACTATGTGACAATCTTGTTCGGTTATGACAATTGCTAACTTTGCAAAATGTGCAGTCAACCGAATTTTGTCAGGCTATCAGTCTTTAATCATTTTCCAGAATAACATAAACCAATCTAATTCAACAACAAAAATATCATAATCCATTTTTTGCAGGTCTTGGTCGATCAAGGATCCCCACGACTCTATCTTCGAGCCCTGTTCTATTCTCCAATTCACTTTATGTTACCAACCCCTTTCTTTTCTCAACCCCCAATTTATCTGACCATGGGATGTGGCCAAGCGCTAGGCTGATAGGCACTTATTCGGAACTTCAGGCCTCCAGCGTCGAAACTTCGAAGCTTTAAATATTCATGCAAATCCAACTATCAATTCCCCAGAGCACCAATTGAAAAATCGTAAAGGATGATGGATCAATGGTCCATGACTTTTTTGATAACCAACAACCACGATCAACTCCAAAACTCCGAGCTTTGAAAATTCCAGACTGTCCATACTCTCAATATTCTGGAGTGTCAAGTCTCTGGCCTACTGCATATGTTGCCACGTGTCCTCCGTGATCAACGTTCGGGTAGACTCTGGCCTTTGGGCCTTTGGTATTCTTCGCACTAGAACACAATTCCTCCAGAGTGCCAAGTCTCCGGATTGCAGGATCTAGTGCCACACGTCCACCGTGACCAACGATTGAGATATACTCTGACCTTCGAAAGTTTTCATTCTTAAACACTTGTTGACCAAGTTCCTCCGGAGTGCCAAGTATATGGACTACAGGATATAGCACCATGCATCCACTGTGACCATTAGGAGTCCCACAAACCATGCTCGAGGGGAGTGCCAAGTGGCAGAATACTAGAAGTGGACACATGGCCCAATCAGGTGAGTGACACATGTCACGTTCCAATTGGCATAAAAATTCTTTGATAGGTTCTTAACTCATGAACTTGTGGCACACTTCCCATGTGTCCACCTCATTTCAAGTGATTTCAGAAAGCTATGTCACTTTAGGACTTCGACCTTTAGAGATTCGGAAGATTTTACACTTGCATTCCTCAAATCTCTCGAACTCTGAACTCTCAAACTTATTTACCTTCCGGGGTCCACATAGTATAGTTGTCAAAAATTAAGGTAGTGGCACATGGCATGTCTAGGAAAGGTCGACATCACCATAGGTGACGTCGTCATGCCACGCCACTTCGGCTCTTTGGATTCGGGACTTTGGGCTTCGGGGCTTCGAAAGATCCCACACTAGCACACTCCAATTCTCCCGAATGCCGAACTTTGAATAAGTTGATCTTCTAACACATGTCTCCTTTAATGAATGGTTCAGATGAAATATGGACTTCGGGACTTTGGGATTTTTCTTCTTAGCACACTTTGTTTCTCTCGAATCTCGAACTCTGAATAAGCTAATTTGTCGACACATGTCTCATTTGATGAACGGTTCATATTAACTCCAAACTTCAGGACTTTGGAACTTCGGTGATTCGAGACTTTTAACCTTAGCACACTTTCTTTCTTATGAATGTTGAATTTTCAAACAGGCCAATCTGTCGACACGTGTCTCTTTTGATGAATGGTCTGGATTTACTCTGGACTTTAGGACTTCAGAGATTCAGGAATTTTCTCCTTAGCACACTTTGTTTCTTCTGAATGCCAAATTTTTGAACAAGCCAATCTATCTAAACATGTCCCTTTTGATGAATAGTCCAGATTAACTCCGGACTTCGAGAGTTTTCACTCTATCACACCTTATTACTCTCGAATGTCGAATTTCAAACTGTTGTGAGATCTATGGCTCACAATCATTTGCACGTAGATCTATCAGCTGAGATATGATTTTCACTACTATGCCTTACCTTATGCTCTTGGCTTGATCTAACGGTTCTAATCCGTCTTCGGCCAAAACCAACGGTCAAGCACTTATCCCCGGATCTACGATGTAGATCCACTCCGGGACTTCGAAACTTCGAGCTTTGTACCTTTTTTCTCTACAACACATAGACTTCGCTAAAGTCACAAAGTCTGAAGGACTTGGAAGTAAAATCTCATTCACCTTTTTCCATATTTGACGATTGGAAAAAGTTGGCCTTTCCCCTGTGTAGATCTCACGCCCCAAATTCTAACCTTGCAGCCCAACACAAGGATTATTGTGGCTTCTTTCTTTGTTTCCATTCCATAAACCGTTATACCTCCTGAGCTTCATAACACGGCCAAGGTACTCTTTTGGCACTTACAGACATCCTTAACTCATATTTTTTCCGTTTCGACAACAATTTCTTTCAGAAACTTTTGCTTCAACTTCCACTAACATGGCCCATCCAGGGTCACTGTTGAAACCATGGCTCTGATACCATTTTGTAACATCCCCAACCACCTAGGCTAGGCCATGCTACTCTAGAAAATGCTCTGATACCATTTTGTAACATCCCCGACCACCTAGGTCGGGCCATGCTACTCCAGAAAATGCTATGATACCATTTTGTAACATCCCCTGACCCCTCAACAGGTCGTGGGAATGATACCTTAGACACATGTGTCCTCAAGCTCTGTTATAGGTAATTAAAATTTCCCATGCCCAGACATAGACCTGTTGGGCAATGGCAGACATAGATCTTTGCAGAATAGATCACATATAAAATTAACATAAATAAATAGAGATCACATGAAAACATACATGTAGCAAAGCACATGATATTATTACAATAATCACATACATGCACTAAAATACATCATGTAACCATTAAGCACATAAATGATACTTATCTCTTAATTGTAGTTCACTGACTGCGTGCAGACCTTCCACGAACCTCCCAACCTTATACCATGTTGTTCATCACTCTCAGCAGTGGGTCACCCATGAGTTGGGACTAAACTCCACCGGGAAAGGGATTCCTAGGCTAGGAAGGGACAACGGAAGTTGCAAAATACAACAAGAAATATTTCCTCCAAGGAGCCACTTATGCCCACTTCTCACAGACTCTCATTCCCCACAGTTATGTCCCACCCGAGGAGTATACACCTTCATTGTCACATAGTCCATCAACTTCTCTACCTCCCTTTCCAGGGCTTCATCAACAGGCCAGACGAAATTCTTAGAGCCCTGTAGCTTCTACTGGAATCCCTCCAGGAGAACTCACTTCCTCAACACACTCTCTCACCTGGAGAGAGTTGCTCACAGGTCTGACAACCTGCTTCTTCTATCCACACTCTCTCACCTGGGGAGATTTGTTCACAAGACTGACATCCTACCTCTTCTATCCACAGGCCTAACAACCTGCTTCTTCACTCCTACTCCTCAACACACGAGCATGGTGATGGAAACAATAGAAGCTAGACGNCTTCTATCCACACTCTCTCACCTGGGGAGATTTGTTCACAAGACTGACATCCTACCTCTTCTATCCACAGGCCTAACAACCTGCTTCTTCACTCCTACTCCTCAACACACGAGCATGGTGATGGAAACAATAGAAGCTAGACGCGGGAGCGGTAATGAAAGAACAATACGCAGGAAACCCACAGGGTATAGGTGCAACAAGGGTATCAATTTATTCTTGTTGCAGAGGTTCATGTGGTTGGGGAATTTCAACAATGGAATTCTAGGGTTACCGTGTGCTTGCTGGGTGCCCTGGTGAAAAATGGCCAAAATATCCCAAAACAGTAAGAATTCACACTTATATTTGCATGTGCCTGAGATGACACATGGCACTCATGAAGTGTGTTCCTCTCCATTTGGAAGTCATAACTTTTCCCCAAAGGAACTTAGGATATATTCATATCCCACTCATATAATTTAGAATAATAATATATTATTCTATTGGAATTAATATCTTAAGCTTAGCTCCTCTTTCCAACCTCTCATCCCCCTTCCCTTACCCATCTTAATGGAGTTTAGTCCCCCATACTCTTTCTTCGTGGTCGTTCTACACGCAAAAATGTTGTTATATTAATAATTATGAGTACTTACATGTACAGAATAGGCTCTTGGCCTTTAACATCTAGGCTCTCCAGCCTAATAACCACATAATCCTCTTAGCTTATAACAATTGGCTCACCAGCCTACAAAACATGTTACAATTCATAATTACAACCAGAGCTCAGCCTTGGGATATTACAAGAATTGTGGCGACTTATCTCTAAGAAGAGATTTGATGGTTGCACTCATTTGCAAGAAGATGATTACATTGAGGCTCTCCAAGATTTTTTACAATAAAAAGGAATGCCAAAACCCTAGACATCCAAAAACCTAACCCTAGGAGATGAAGTGTCAAAAGTCACGTGGGCCCCATTGGGGTAAGTTAGTACATCAACTTCTCAGGGTCATAAATTTTCCATACGATCTTCGTTTTAGGCGCACGATAGCCCATTGGAAATGTCTATCCGAGGAATACACATGTTGCTGTCAGAATCTGATTCTGTGTACAATTTAACTGTGGCAAGCCCTAAAATTGATGTTTAGGGCATGAAAACAGCCTCGGAAGTTCGAGACCCAAAAACTAGAAAAAAACTGCCAAAATGAGCCAATTGAAATAGGTGGGAGGCCACCGAAATACATCTGGATCAGATTCAGATTCATAATATTCCTTTGGCTCGGAACCTTTCAGCTCTACCACCAGTGACTGCTTGGAGTGACATTCTTCGGTGTTGTGCCAAGGAATTTTGTGGTATTCACACCACTTTCCCATGTCCTTATTCAACTTATCATTATCCTTCTTGTGTTGAGGCTTAGACTGGTTTTCCTGAGAGTGGCCATCTTTACTTTGTCCCTTGTTTTTGGGGTTGGGACCACCTTTGTGCTGCTTCGGCTGTGAGGAGTTTGCAGATCCAAACTCTCGCCTTTTCTGCTTAAATTTCTGCTCAATATTGACAACATATTTATAAGTTGCACCTAATGATGCGATGTCCAGAAACTCCATTTCTGTTTGAATGTATCTATGTAGAAAACCACGGTATTTGAGCACTAGATGTCATTCAGAGTATTTTATACCCAATTTGGTGCACATGGTATGGAAAATATTGGTGAAATCTGGTATTGTTTGGCCCCTTTCCTGATGCAACGTGGTCCATATTGTGTACTAGTCCTCGTAGTTTCCAACAGGGTAGTATCGTTCTTTAATGGAATCCTTGAAGGAATCCCATGTGGGGGAGACCACAAAGATTGTAGATTCCTCTATGGCCCTTTTCTCAGAGTAAGTATCCCACCAGTCCTTAACATGGGGGACGACCTTAAGGAGTGCAAAAGTAATCTTTTCCCTGTCGGAAAAATTGTGGACCGAAAAGTACCCTTCGAGTAGATTTATCCATTTATCTACAACATCCGCATCTATTAGTCCTTTAAATAATGGAATATCAAAATTTACTTGTACCTTAAAGGGGGTTGCATGGCCACTTTATGAAGATGCGTCTCCCGTGGGCAATCGCCAAAGGATCTGTGCAAATTTGTCCATCATTTTGTTCCTTTGTCGTGCAAGGGATTCCTTGAGCAACATTTTAAAAGGATCTCCTGCTGCATCATCTTTCTTCGCGTTCCCCATGGGTTATTTTCGGGCTCGACACAATCGATCTTGCAAAGGCTCGATTAGTTCGAGTCCCAACTTCTTGTACCTAGATCTTGTCAGGGACATGCACAAAGAAAAATAAATGAAGAGCAGACCGCTCTGATACCACTAATTTGGATTTATGAGAAGAACGAAATGAATAACTGACTAAATAAAATAACACAGAGATACAGAGAACAACAACAAATATCTAGTGAACAATAACTGCTATTGAATAAATAAAATAGGCTAAAACTGTAAAACTGAAAACAACTTGCTCGAATTGTGGTAACTATCTCCGAGAAGTGATGTGGCTTCTACGTGCATCTGTCTGAGCATAATGATTACAATGAGGCTCTAGAGTCCTTTTTAACATTACTCAAGAATGCCAAAACCCTAGACATCTAAAAACCTAACCATAGGAGATGAAATGCCAAAAGTTATGTGAGCCTCCATGGGCAAGTTGGTACCTCAACTTCCATGGGTCGTAACTTTTGCATATGACCTTTGTTTTAGGCGCGCGATAGCCCATTGGAAAGGTCTTTTCGAGAAATACACATTAAGCCATCAAACCCTGACTTCATCTATAGTTTGATTGTGGAAAGCCAAAAAAACATTGTTTAGGGCCCCAAAACGACCTTGGAAGTACATACAGATGTACTGACATGAAAACTTCCAAAATAAGCCAGTTGGATTAGGTGGGCGGCCACCAATATCCACCTAGAAGTTATGCAGGGCTTCATACAACCTCGGAAGTGTAGAACCCACAATTACAAAGAATTACAGAAGAACGTGTTGAACTAAAACCTTTCAAGAGGAGCCAATTGGAATAGGTGGGTGGCCACCAATATCCACCTGGATCGGTAGAGATGTTTGTAATAATGAAAAGTTGGTTCGACATATGGTGGGAAGTTAGTACAAGCACATGGTTTACATTCCCTATTTGAAAAACTTGTCACAGGAATCGAACACAATATTTGTAAGGTTGATAAGGATGAAGAGATGAAAAGTGGATAAAGAGTGTACCCAAAATATCCTCATCTTTTTTAATTATGTTAATTAATAATATAAATTATAACTAGCCACATAAATGTGTGTAAGTCATATGAAACGTATTTGTACTTTGTTCCCTATATTCAACAAATTTTCCATTTGATTTTAGATGAATTAACTTAAAATTGAGATTGATAAATTTTACTTTGTTTAAAATAAAAAATAAAAAAATTGCTAATTGTTATAATAGTGATAGTGATGTAAGTTATTTCAACACTATATCTTAACTTTTGTATTTTTAATATGTTTGATATAATTCAAAATCAATTAATATCATCAACTAATAAAATTATTGTTTTATTATTATAGTATAATTTTTGGAAACGTATAGATTAAATTCTAAAATTTACATTATAAATTTAATAAATGTGATGAAAATTCTTACTTAAATTTATATAATTTACACATATAAATATAAATATAATTTTTTTATTTAAAAAAATAAATATAATTATAATTGTTTTAGATTAAAATTATCTATATACAATTGTTTATATAATTATAAATTTCAAAAAATGTTTTACATCTTCAATGATTATAAAATAATTAGTTTAATAAAAACAAATTATTAAAATAAAATAAAATAATTTTAATTATAACATTTAGATTTTTTTATTAAAATCAAAATATTCATAAAATATTTTAACATTTCCGTTCACCCATTTAAAGAATATGCTAGTTAATATTATTTTAATAATGATGATCATAATCCATTTTACATGTAAACATTTTAATATTATTTTAATAATGATCATGATCTAGAAGTTAATCTTAGTTGCTGAAGTTAACCTTCCCTTACAGATCTTTAAAAATAAATAAATAAATTTAAAAATAATGGTAAGTGTAAACTTAAAGGATGGCATCCACCCCTCCCTTTGTTGTGAAGCCTAAATTTATCACAATTAATACTTATTAAAGTCTTTTCTCATCAACTATCACTTCATGAAATATCTTCCTTAGAGAAGAATGTTTCACAACAGCTATTTCACAATGTTAAACAAGAAAACCCTGCAAAGCCTTAACCCCTTCACATGATTAGATTATCATTGGGCCACACTCGACCTTGACATTTTATTCATCATCTTAGAAGTTATTGGGAATCTTATTGGCTTTTTTTATTTGTGTGTTAAGGGTGATTTTTAAAATGTGTTTTATAAAAATAAACGATTCTTATAAATTGATTGAATTTAATTTAAATGTATGGAAAATTTTAAAAATCTATAATTATTTTAAAGTATTGTAAATTTTAATTAATTTTTAAAATTATAATTATAAAATGTTTGGTAGTATTTTTATAAAAATATTCAAATTTTTAAAGAGGTGATATTTAAAATAAAATAATGTTATCTTATGGAGTTTTGATAAATTAATTTTTTTAAAAGAGAGAAATTGGAGAATTCTTTTTGGAAAAAAAAACATAGAAAATTAACCCATAAACAAAATCTAACCCCCCAAATTTTCTTTGTTTAAGTGATAACCAAAACTAGAGTTGGGCTCGTGAATGCACTAACACTATTTCTCGACTAGGTTCCTAAAATAGTAACATATGAAGCCTCTCTCATAGCTAGGTTCCTAGTTGTTTCTACTTCTCTCTATGAATTCGTTGGAGAAGATCCATGCCTAGACTCAACATAATTCAAGCTTGAGCCAATATTTTTTATTGTGGCTAATCTATGGCAATGGGAGACAATCTTCTTGCAAAACTTCGAGGCCCTTAAATTATTGGTTTGCAATCTGAAGCCAAGTAATGGAGCTCATCTAGTGTAGAATAAATTTATCAAAAGGATGGATGTCATCCCTCACTTGGATCTCTCCATTCCAATTATGAGGGAAAAATCCCTTATCCTCCATGAGCAGGCCTTGGTGGGCAATTTCACGTTCATGTTTTCCAATCCAAGATCCATAGAATCATGGGTAGCAGAACATTGGGCTCTAAAACTTCAAGGACATGTAGTTTTTCTTTCTTCGGGAAGAGTGTTTTTTTAGCAGGAAGGAAAATTGAGACTTGATCTTCCACTTAGGACCCTAATTTCATGGGATCTATGGTTTTTTTTTTAATCTTGATGATATCTTTGTTTCAACCCAAAAAAAGATATTACCACATCCCTTGTGTGGGTTATGTTATCACTGAGTAAATTGTTGGGCTGAAGAAACAATCTACAAAGGTAACCTACAAACCAACTTTAAGACTGGAAGCTAGCCTTTCCAATCTAGAGAGGGCTCTCTCTGAGACTTGATCTCTGATAGATAGATTGTTTTTTAACTGATGGCTAGGTTTAGAAGAATGAGGTAGTTTTTCAAGGTTTGATGGCAAGGAGGTATGGTATCTCTTGAGCTATGGAGTAAACCCTTGAAAACGAAAGAAAAAAATGACTGGTAGGTAGAACTTTCCAGACAAACAAAGGCTAAATAAGGTGATGAAATTTCAGTTTTGAGTTTGATTAAGTAGGGTAGAAGAGGAAAAGAAACACATAACAGAATCAAAGCACCATGAAAGATGAATTCTGACCTAATTAAGATGAATTATAGACCCTTTAATTATCCAATTTAAACGGAAGAAAAGTGAAGATGAAAGTAAAGACACAAGAAGTACATACAAAGATAAGAGTATAATCTTTAGATCACCACCATTAGAATCTTTTTCATAAAAAGTTTAGGACTTCTGCATTTGTATTTCTTTCAGATTCAAAGAAAATTACAACAAGGATCAAAATGACTATACTTCTTCCAACTCGCCCTTATTTACATCAAAATGATTGAATATATAGAAGCCTATTGCCACACTAGGCTACTAGGAGTCGAACTATTGTTTCCTACAATGATGGATTTGGTTACATTAGAAGAGAACAACTCCTAAACAACTTTACTAAAATAGTAAATTCGTTTGACCATCTTTAATGAAAAACAAAAATATCTTATACAATCAGATATCTGAGTACATTTCGAATATGTTGTTGTTGATGAGTCATCAGGTGCATCTGGAAAGCATCTTGAGTCATCTTATGCATTGTTGGACAACTCTGCCACCTTTGCGTAGTAAACTGTAATTACAGTTGCACAAACACTACCTACAACTTTTGTGTAGAAGACTCCATTTTTTGTAATTTGTGTAGATCCAGGTGGCAACAAGCGACTGGGGGACATGTGCTTGCTTCAAGACTCATATGCCAATCATCTCCCACTGTTCTTGCTAATCATGAGTGCCTACAACATTTTCATAGTGAGGACTCGCTATGCAAGTGTTGTGTATGGAAGTTTACCAGTTGATCCAAAAAGGATCTAGAGAAGGCTAAGAACAACTCAAAACTCACATAGGCAACTCATAATGCTCAGAATGGCTCCAACAGAAAGGGAAAAAATTCAAAGTTTCCAAAACTCAGTGAAAATGGCATGATCATGAAGAACGCGTCGCAAGATTTCCAATGATGAAAACAACTCATCAAACAAATTTACGGATTGAAAGATATTCACGGTCAAAGTTGTGGTCAAACAAGGAAAGTTAACATGGGCCACATCATCATCTGTACTTATGACGTCAGAAAATGACATGGCAGGATAACATCAACATGATGACTGCTGATGTTAGCATTCCATGTGGCAGCACCAGAGGCTACCACATGTCACTTGCCAATAGGATTTTTGGGGCCCCATTTAGACCAGTAGAAAAGTGTCATGTGGCACCCCTAGGTGACACCACGTGGAACCACCTAGGGGTCACCACATGGCCCAACCAGGACACGACATGTGGCCTTACTGCACTCATGGCTAAGGATGAAACACCAAATTATTACATCTATCCCTGGTTTGTACAATTTCCTTGCGATGAGTTGATAATCTGTTGAGCGAGCAACTAAATGATTATTCTCATGGATGTGTACCCATCTGGCACAACCCTTGTAGTTAAGCATATGGTGATCTCCTCAAGGTAGTCAAGCACAACCTCACCTCTAAACAAATCTGCATCTAGCCACTGATCATCAAGTGAACCAGAGGCACCATGTGTCATGTACGGAGGTGACATGGAGGTGACATCAACATGATTGGGTAGCCAGGTTGGCCAATCAAAGGATGCCATGTGGCACAATCAGAAGGCACCACATGGCACCCCTGAAATTCCCAATGAGGGAATGTAACAAAAAAAACCAAAAAATATATATATAATGCCCCCCCGCCAAATCTGGAGGAGGTCCCGCCATATCTAGCGCATCCACCAAGTTTAGAAGCCTGCCACCCAACTTTAGCGAAGGTTGTAAGTAAGATCCAAATGGGGAGGCCCACGGGTTTGACCCTAGGACCTCCCCCACATGTAATGCCTTAACATTAGCGCCGATGACCAACTCTCCCAATGGTCCTATTGGGAAATCCATCCACCCAGGTGCTATTTAAACCAGGTATCCGCCCAACCAAAAAGGGGGAGGCATGGACCATACGATCCATGGGAACAATTTTCGAGGCAAGGACAATCATTATTGCAAGTCGCAGAGGGAACAAAAACTGAGACATAATTCTTCTTGGGCCTGAGATTTCTAGAGTCATATCAAGGCATGGAGACAATTATTTTTGGGTAATTCGACGCCATGAATTCAATGGTGCTTTCTGTTTTCTGATCTGAGCATTATTTCTGCAACTTGATTTTAGAATGAGGTATACTTATGTATTTTGCCAAATTATTTTGCTGAGTTAATGAAAGAGCCTACCCATTTGAGAGAAGGACCCGGAGACGTAGTCCACCAGGGATGAACTCCGTTATCAAGTTTTTTTTTCCATATTTGATGCTTATTTCTCTTCATTTTTTAGTTTTCCCTTCTTTAATGGTTCACTTTAATTTATGCTCATTTAATGCAATTCTTTATAAGTCGCGATGAAAAGATCCCGGATCATGTTGGTATCAGAGCAATCATCTTTGGCTTGACATGTTGAGTGTGAATGCTTACTAGGGCCAAGCATAAGCATGGTGAAGGAACTCTTAAGACTTTCAATCCCGAAGTTGGTCGAGCATCCAAAAGGAAGAAAATGGAAGAAGAGGACAAGTATGATGAACATGAGAAAAACTTTCACATGGTCTTTTATCGCATGTCAGAAATGGTCGAACGAATGTATGGAGATTATGAGAAGAGGATGAAGAAGAAAGGGAAGAAAAATGAATCACATGTAGATGATGATGCTTCGGTAAACCAAGGGGCTGGATGAGATCCTCATGAGCCTTTGTCTTCACCTTCGAGTTCTATTTCTTCTTCCTCTAAGAATTCTCACCATTCTCATCATTCTAGCCATAAAGCCTCTTTTAAGAAACCATTATTAAAGCTTGATGTCAAATTTTCTTTACCTATGTTCAATGGAGATGTTAATCTTGAAAATATAGATAATTGGATCTGATAGGTTGAAGTGTATTGCCATGTCCAACATATTAATGAAGAGGAAGTTAAAGTGCATCTGGCTTCTCTTTGGTTGGAAGGCACCGCTCTTGTATGGTGGGAGAGAAAGCTTCAGGATAAAAGAAAGTGTGGTAATATTCTTTCCTCATGGTCGGAATTTAAATCAGCAATAAGGAAACAATTTTATCCATTAGGGTATTTACATAAAGCAATGATGGAATGGAAAACCTTAAGGCAAAGTAAAGGTCAAACTGTACAAATTTTCACAGAAGAATTTAGGAAGAAATATCTGGCATTGAATATTCCTTTGGATTCTTATGAAACTTTAATGAAGTATATTGACACACTTCAAAATTATATTCATCATAATTTGCTCTTGTTTAACTCCAATAGTCTTGACGAAGTTTGTGTGCAAGCCACTCACCTTGAGAACAGGGGGAAACATGTTCAAGAAGATCCCACAAATAAACCTTCCAATTTCCCACAAAATACTTTTAATAAGTTTAAAAGGAAGGACAAGAAGACCACCACAATAACGAGAGAAGGAGGAAAACCATCTTGCACTCATTGCAAGAAGAGCGGTCACGATGAAGAACACTGTTGGAAACTACATCCAGAAAAGAAACTGAAACAGTTTGGTGGAAAGGGGAAGACAAAAACCGTTGCTACAGTACAACGCGATCTTGGTTCCGATTCAAGGGATGAAGGAAATATCACAGCGGTTGCAGTACAAGGTAAAGATTCTCTTCATGTTAGTTCAATTTCCAATGATGAATCTCATGTTGATGAACGAAAGAGGAATGAGTTATTTCATATAAGAGTTGTATCTAAACATACTAAGATAGATACATTATTTGATCCGGGTTCCCAAGTAAACCTAATATCTGAAGCACTTGTCAAGAATATGGGTCTTGAAACGAAACCACATCCGAAGCCTTATCCTCTTGGTTGGGTATGTGATAAAGCAAAACTTAATGTCACCAAACAATGTAGGATCAGATTTGCTTTTGCTTCAAAGTTGATTGATGAAGTGGATTTGGATGTTGTACCACTTGATATATGTGGCATAGTGTTGGAAAGTCCTTACCTTTATGATAGAAAAGTAGTCTTCTTTCATCATGAGAAGAAATACCACCTTACTAAAGGGGGAGTGGAATATATTTTTAGATCTCATAGCATGAGGGTAAATACAACACTTGTTAGTGTTGGGCAAATGAAAAGACTCATAAACACTAATAATAGATATGTACTCATGGCCGTAAGAGATAAGGATGTCGGGACATCTAATGCTTTCCAAGGGTGTGATCCATCTCATAAAAAGGAATTAATTGACATTGTTTCTAAGTATGATGATATTTTTCAAGAACCAGATGGATTACCTCCTAAGAGGGAAATCCAACATGAGATACATCTTCAGTAGGATTCTCCTCTTCCTAATGTGGGCATGTACAGGATGTCAGTTGTGGAGATGACAGAGATCAAGAAGTAGGTACATGGCTTATTGGATCAAGGGGTCATTAGGCCCAATTCATCTCCTTATGGTTCTTCGATCGTGATGATGCCAAAGAAAGATGGAACATGCTGAATGTGTGTCAATTACCGGGATTTAAATAAAATCATGGTGAAAAATCGATACCCTCTTCCTCGCATAGATGATTTACTTGATCAATTTAAGAATGATGTTTATTTCACTAAGTTGGATTTGCACAGTGGATATCATCAAATCAGAGTCGCAGAACATGATGCATGGAAAACTTCCTTTAAAACCAAACAACGATTATTTGAGTGGTTAGTTATGTCATTTCGGCTTTGTAATGCTCTGACAACTTTCATGCGTGTGATGAATGATGTATTCAGGCCTTTTCTAGATGACTTTGTGATTGTATATTTAGACGATTTTTTTTTTTTTAACGAGACTTGGGATGAGCATGTGAGGCATGTAAAGCAAGTATTGGATACTTTGCAAAGGGAAAAGCTATATGTAAAACTATCTAAATGTGAATTTGGAAAGATTGCACTTGTGTACTTAGGTCATATTGTAGGAGGAGGACAATTGAAAATTGATCCTTCCAAAATTGAAGTAATTGTAAAATGGCCTAAGCCAAAAAGTGTAACCAAAGTCCAAAGATTCTTAGGTGCATTCTAGTATTGGAGGAGATTCATTCCCAAATTCTCCTTTATAGCATTTCATTTGCATGCCTTAACCAATGTGAAGAACACTTTTCAGTGGGAAGGAAAGCAACATAAATATTTCAACATTTTGAAGGAGAAGATCAGTACCGTACCAGTATTAGCATTGTTGAATCTTCAACAACCTTTTGAGATCAAGAAAAATGCCAACGGATACACCATGGGTGCATTATTGATGCAATATCGTAAGACTATATGTTACCACTCTGAAACTTTTAACCAAGTTGTTGTTAACTATCCTACATATGCTAAAGAGGTGTATGCATTAGTCCAGAGCGTAAATAAATAGAAACGCTACTTGTTAGGGAAGGAAACAATCATACATACATATCACCAGCCCTTACAGTATCTTCAAGCACAAATCAAATTGCAACAATCTCGACACTACAGGTGGATGAGTTTACTACAACAATTTCATTTGGTAATCAAGTACAAAAAGGGTACAAGTAACATGTAATATACCAGATATAAAAAGTTATGCAGAACAGAAATAAAATGCTAGAAATGGTAGACTAATAGTAATATAACCAACATAATCTCCACAATAACCCAGAAATGATATAAGAACAACAACAGAAATAACACTTTGATTTAGAAAGCAATGTTCATAGGCCTCTTCGAGGGGGCAACCTCCAGTCGAGCAACACTCTGTTACAATAATCTCCAAGCTAGGGTTTTCATACCCTTGACCCTTATTTATACTAAATATGTCTATCAAGAGAAGCGTCTAGAGGAAGATCTTTCTAGAAGTGGAAGCTTCTATTAGGTCTTCTTACATCCGCCTTATTCTATTTTATTGAAAGGCCTTATTAATATTGACCTTTACTTCATCTGAATATATTGATATACCTATGTGCGGGTTAGGACCCTAACATGTCTGCCCCCTTAAAAATAGCCTTGTCCTCAAGGCTTGAGATGTAGAAACTGCTGCAGAATCGTAGTTGGTTCCCAAGTGGCATCTGTTGGAGTTGTATCTTTCCACTGGACTAGCACTTCCTTGATGTTTCGCTGACACAGGCAATGCTCATGCTGGTCCAAAACTTCTTCTGGCTATAGCCAAATTGATCCTTCTGCAGCTAACTCGGGAAGGTTGGTTTGAATTTGGCACCTAGTTCCAATCACCTTCTTTAAGCACGAAACATGAAAAATAGGATGTAGCTTCGAATGACTGGGCAAAGCTAACTGATAGGCGACTTGTCCCACACACTTGAGAACTGTATAAGGACCATAAAATTTGGGCACTAGCTTCTGACAATGCTCGGCCTTGAGGGAAGTTTGCTTGTATGGTTGCAGTCGCAGAAACACCTGATCCCCTTCTACAAATTGACGTTCAGAGTGACCTTGATCTGCTTATTGCTTCATGTGATTCTGTGCCATGACCAAGTTCTCTTTAAGGGTACGAAGAATATCCTCTCAAATTGTAAGTGTTTGGTCAACCGCCTGGACCTTCGAGGTACCCGGTAAGTATGAGAGAATTGAAGGTGGATTCTGTCCATATACCGCTTCAAAGGGAGTCATGTGTGTAGTTGTATGGTAGGAAGTGTTGTACCACCATTCAACTAGGGGTAACCATTGAGCCCACTGATTTTTCTTTTCAAAGGAAAAACACCTTAGATATGTTTCCAAACACTTGTTGACAACTTCCGTTTGACCATCAGTTTAGGGATGATAAGTTGTGCTGAGATGCAATTGGGTGCCCTGTAGCTTAAACAGTTCTTGCCAAAAATTTCTTGTGAAATTTGGGTCATGATCATAAACAATAGAGTGAAGCATGCCATGAAGCTTGAATACCTGGTCCATGAAAATTTGAGCCACCGTGGATGCAGTAAATGGGTGTTGAAGATCACATAAATGAGCATACTTGGAAAGGTGATCCACAACCACCATTATGACTGATTTATTTCCTGATTTGGGTAAGCCAGTAATAAAGTCCATAGAGACATCCTTCCAAATAGCAGGTGGAATCAGAAGCGGTTGTAGTGTGCCCAGAGATTTGACTGTTTCTCCCTTGTTGCATTGACACACCTCACATTCAGTGACAAAATTATGGATGTCCTGTTTCATACCATCCCAGAAGAAAGAACGTTTGACCCTGTCATAGGTTTTGGTGAACCTGGAGTGCCCTTCTATGGGTGTAGCATGAAGCTCAGAAAGTATCGTGGATTTAAGCTTTGATTGTTTACTTAAATACAAATGACCTTTGTATCGAAGCTCATCCTAGAGCCAAGAGTAACCTGGGGGAGCTGGAGCATTGGCCTTCAATTGTTGGATCAGATGCGAACTTTTGGGATCTTGTAGCCATTCCTGGCGCACAGCTTGGAGCCAATCTGGTACAATGAAGGAAAGAGAAAAAAGGGATCCTTCTTCTTCATATTTTCGGGATAGTGCATCCACCACCACATTGTCTTTTCCCTTCTTGTAAATGATTTCATAATCATATCCAAAGAGCTTAGTCACCCATTTTTGTTGCTCCGGGGAGGAAATGCATTGTTCTAGAAAGTACTTGAGGCTTTGATGGTCTGTCTTAATTTGGAAATGTTGCCCCAAGAGATAAGGGCACAACAGATCAACGACGTGCAAAATAGCCAACATTTCCTTTTCATAGATGGGTTTGCCCAGATTCCTTTAAGATAGTTGCTTGCTGGTGAAGGCCAAATGTTGACCCTCTTGCATAAGGACAACGCTGATTCCTTTTCCTGAGGCATCACATTCCAACACACAGGTATTTGTGAAATCAGGAAGGGCCAGAACTGGAGTGGTGCACATGGTCGTCTTCAAGGTTTGAAAATCTTGAGCAGCAACTAGAGTCCAATTGAAAGAGTTCTTTTTTAGGAGAGCCATGAGAGGTGCTGTAATCTTGCCATAGTTCTTAAAAAACTTGCGATAATACCCTATTAAGACCAGAAATCCACGCAAGCTTTTGAGAGTCTTTGGGTGCATCCAGTCTTGCATAGCTTCAATCTTTTTCGGATCCACCTTGACACCATCCTTTCCAACCAGATGACCCAAGTATTCTACTTCTGAGGCACCAAAAGCACATTTAGACTATTTCAGGAAAAGTTGGTGCTGAGAGAGTAGATGGAGAACTCAATCCACATGAGTAAGATGGTATGTCCAGGTTTTTCTATAAATGAGGATATCACCAAAGAAAACTAATACAAAATGATGAAGAAAAGGACAGAAGACATAATTCATGAGGCTTTGGAAAGTGGAGGGGGCATTACATAAGCCAAAGGGCATGACCAAAAACTCATAGTGGCCCTCATGAGTTCGAAAGGCTATCTTAGGAATGTTTGCCTCCTTCATACGTATCTAGTGATAGCCCGAGCGAAGATTGAGTTTAGTAAAGAATTGGGCACCACTCAATTCATCCAGAAGGTCATCAATGACAGGAATGGGAAATTTGTCTTTAATGGTCAGTTTGTTGAGGGAACGGAAGTCAGGACACATTCTCCAAGAACCTTCTTTCTTCAGGACCATGACTACAGGAGAAGAGTAAGGGCTTGTACTAGGGCAGATAATGCCTGCAGTAAGGAGTTCCTGGACCATTTTCTCAATTTCATTTTTTTGTGAAAAGGGGTGGTGATATAGACGAATATTGGGAGGAAGGATTTCGGGTACAAGGGGAATGGAATGATCATGAACACCGTAGGAAGGAGGGAGTCCTTGGGGAGTGGAAAATACCATTTGGTGTTTAGAAAGGAGGGCTTGAAGGTCTTCCGGCACCAGGGGTGTCTATGTTGCTTGTATGGCATGGAGTTGGGCAATGACACTAGAATGACCTTTTTTGAGTAGCTTTTCCATGCGATGGGAACTAATGACCTCAGGTGAATCAGTATTGATGCCTTGGAATTTATATTGGTGGTGTTCCTGGTCGAATTGCATGGTTAATTCCTTAAAATCCATGAGGATGGGACCCAAAGTCCTTATCCAGTCTACACCCAACACAATGTCACAACCACCCATGTTGATAGCAAACATATGGGATTTGAGGTGGTAGTCACCGATTTGGCGATGCACATTTTCACAGCAACCTCCACATTTCATGGAACCACCATTGGCAATCATGATTTGGAAATTGTTGACGACATGGATGTAGCAATGAGTTTCTTGGGCAATGCGGAGATGAATAAAATTATGGGTGCTTCCACTATCAACTAGAATGATGACCTTCCGATGCTTGATGTAACTGAATAGCTTGAGGGTTTGGGGGGCGGAGAATCCAGTGAGATAATTGAGGGAAATGATCGGTTCCACTTCGGGAGGGTCTGAGGGAGGGGTTATGCCAGTGATTTTAGGTGACTCAGGCACAGGGGGAGTTTCAACCTCCTCTTCCGAAATATCCTCAGAGATGGCCATATAGAGTTTTTGTTCCTTACACTTGTGGCCTGGGAAATATTTTTCATCACAATTATAACAAAGGCCTTTGAGTTGGCATTCATCCATTTCAGCCCTGGTCAATTTTTGGATCTTTAATGGGTCAGAGGGAGTAGTGGGATTTACGGGTTTAGGGCGAGGGATAAAGGAGGGTTTACGGTTTTGAGAGGATACCACCTGTTGTGCTTCTTTATCTTTTTTAGTAGCCTCCACCCAACTCGAAGGTCTAGCCATGAGGACATGGGCCCGAATCTCCTCCTTGAGGCCACTCATAAAACATTCTTGAAAGAAAGCATCATTCATGCCCTCTGTTCCAAAAGCCAGGCGCTCAAAGGCAGCTATGAAGTCTTCTACTGTTCCTGATTGTTTCAACTTTTTCAAACGACCCAAATGGTTGGTATCAGTGTCAAAGCATTCATAAAGCGTAGTCACAAATTGGGTCCAAGAAATATACCCTTGACGTGAAGTTTTTCTCCATTGCCACCATTGCCAACGTTCTTGATCTAGATGGAGAACACCATACCAAAGTTTGGCCAAGTCATCTGTAATGTCGTATAAAGAGAAATAATGTTCCATTGGGGTGACCCAACCAGTGGGGTCCGAGCCATCAAATTTGGTCACATCCACCCGTGGATGGCATAGATCACATTGAAAGTGATGGGGATGAAAGGTATGGGAATGGGAGGAATGTTCACCTTCAGTCTTTGGAGGTGCATCAGAGAAAGGGTCATTAGTAGGGATCTTCAGTTTGGTTCAGAGTGATGCAAAGATAGATTCAAGATGGGTGGTCAGTTCTTGTTTGCCTTCCTCCATTGAGGACTGCATGGTTGTATTTATGGATGAATCAATGGAGGCAACAATAGCATTGAGTTGTTTCAGTTTTTTTTGGGTCTCGAGGAAACCAGATTGCAAGGTGTTTCCAGGTCTTGGCTACGGGTATGGGCCATGAGGATGGGTGAAATGAAAAGGGGCGGGCGGGGTGAATTTTTTTTCCTAAAAATGGTATGGATGAATGTGATAAGGGATAAGAGATGAATCCAATCGAATAGGTCTCAAATAATGGTTAAAAAAACTCCATACTTTTTTTTTTTTTTTACACCTGTGGAGTTATACTCCGGTCTGAAGAATACTGCGGCAATAAAATCCCCAAATGATTAACCAAAAATAAATGTGTATTTACTTGGCAACCCAAACACAGTTGCGTGGCAATAGATCTTGTATCTTTTAATTTGTTTATGTTTTTGTCCCCCAAAGGTTAGGTATTCAAGGGTTCTACAGACAAGGGTTTTCCCTATGCTATAGCTCTCTGATATACGTGCGGGGTCCAATAGTAGTACTCGGCCCAATATCTCAGGGCACTAACTAAGGAGGATAGACAGTACCCTTAGCCGTACTACCCGACTACCCAGGTACTAGAGAGTATCTTCCTGAGTGTTGTTGTCGTTGGCACTATAGTAGTCAGGCGGCCGATCGGTTTATCTAAAGAGGGCTTCAGGAAATCTAGGTCGATCCATACACATGTGTTGTCTGATGCACTACCACTCGAAGGGGTACCAACAGGGGTTACAAGGGTGACCAACATATGTGCGCTTAAGAACCACTTGTATTTCTTGCGTGTATGAATCCCCCAACCGTGGGTTTATGTGCGTAACGACAGATCTCTGTGGCTTAAAGATGTCGGAATACATCTCTACCCTGGAAAACAAATTCCCACAATTTATGCCAAGGAAAGTGCTCTGATACCACTTGTAATATACCAGATATAAAAAGTTATGCAGAACAGAAATAAAATGCTAGAAATGGCAGAATAACAGTAATATAACCAACATAATCTCCACAATAACACATAAATGATATAAGAACAACAACAAAAATAACACTTTGAATCAGAAAGCAATTTTCATGGGCCTCTTCGAGGGGGCAACCTCCAGTCGAGCAGCGCTCTGCTACAATAATATCCAAGCTAGGGTTTTCATACCCTCGACCCTTATTTATACTAAATATGTCTATCAAGAGAAGCATCTAGAGGAAGATCCTTCTAGAAGCAGAAGCTTCTATTAGGTCTTCTTACATCCGCCTTATTCTATTTTATTGAAAGGCCTTATTAATATTGACCTTTATTTCATCTAAATATATTGATCTACCTATGTGCGGGTTAGGACCCTAACATAACAAGGTAGTTGATATGCTTTCTAGACCTCCTATTGTTGCTTCTATTGTTCTAAAGAGTACTTCTTTATCTCATGATAGCTATGTAAAACAATATGCCATCGATGAAGATTTTAAAGAAGTATATGTGAAGCTAACCCTTGGTACACAGGTAGAGAACTATTTTCTGTAGGGAAAACTACTCTACCATATTGAAAAGCTATGTATTCCTACAAGTGAACGAGTCCATGTAATACAAGAAGCTCACACTTCTCTTGTGTCTGGGAATTTTGGGGTAGGAAAAACTATGGCTCATTTACATAGGTTTTGTTACTGGCCTCAAATGAAAGAAATTGTAACTAAATATGTAAAGGGGTGTGTGATGTGTTCTACTTGTAAGCCCACTAATAGAAAACTGGGGCTATACTCACCACTTCCTGTTCCATCCCATCCATGGGAAAGTGTCTCCATGGATTTTGTAGGGGGTTTACCAATGACCAAAGGGGGTCATGATTATTTGTATGTTGTAGTGGATAGGTTCAACAAGATGTGTATCTTGATGCCATGTAAAAAGAAGATCATTGTTGAGTAGACTGTTAATCTCTTCTTTCATCATGTTTGGATTCACTTTGGATTACGCACATCCATTGTCTCATATCGAGATACTTGATTCCTTGGGGACTTTTGGACTAGCTTGTGGAGAGTGATGGACACCAAATTTAAGAGGACCACTACTTTCCATCCACAGACCAACGGATAGACAGAGGTGGTAAACCGAACACTGGTAATTTTTCTTCAAGGCTACTGTTGCAAGCATCCCAAGTTATGGGATGAACAAATACCCTATGTACAACATGCGTACAACTGAGATTTACATTAATCCCCTCAGAGTTCACCTTTTGAGACGTGTTTTGGGTACCTACCAAAGGTTCCTTTGGACTTGATGTACGAGAGAGATGCCAATGTAAATGAAGAATGAACAGAGGACAGAGCCCACATGTTCATCTAGAGGATCCAACCGATACACCAGGCAGTCAAGGAGCAGTTGGAGAAAATTCAAGCACAATATAAAGCTCGGCATGAAAAGCACATGGTTGATAATCAGTTCTAGGTTGGAGACCAGGTATGGCTTCACATAAGCAAGGAGAGATTGAAGGGTGAAGCAAAGAAACTCAAGCCCTTTCATTATGTACCATTCACTATCTTGGACAAAAGTGGTACCAATGCTTTTTGTCTGGATATTCCACCTTACATGCATATTTACTCAGTTGTGAACGTTTAGAACTTGAAACTTTTTGAGCCTCCCATGATCATGGATCAAGATGAGGAAGTTTCAATACCTTAAGTTGATGAGTTTGCACCTAAGTAATTGGATGAGCTATAGGAAGATATCATCCTAGACAGGAGGACAAGAAATTCACACAGGGGTGATGTTTATTATCTTTGAGTAGGCTTAAAAGGCACACATCCAAGCAAGGAAAAGTGGATTGAAAAGGAGAAAGTGAGGGAACTCTTCCCTCACTTACCTGTTGATTGATGAAAGATTTTGGTGGTCCAAAAAACTCTCAATGGGAAGGCATGATCCAAAAAGGATTCAGAGAAGGCTAAGAACAACTTAGAACTCACAGAGGCAACTCAGGATGTTCAGAATGACTCCAACAGACAAAGAAAGGGAAAAAATTCAAAGTTCCCAAAACTTAGTGAAAATGGCATAATCGTGAAGAGCACGTCACAATATTTCTAACGACACAAATGACTCATCAAACTAAGTTACAGATTGAAAGATATTCATGGTCAAAGTTATGGTCAAATTGGGCAAGTCAACAGGGGCCACATCATCATCCATATTGCTGACATCAACAACTGACATGGAAGGATGACATCAGTATGACGATTAATGATGTCAGCATGCCATGTGGCATCACCAGATGCTTCCATGTGTCACCCGCCAATAATATTTTTGGGGCCCCATTTGGACCAGTATAAAAGTACCATGTGGCACCCCTAGGTGACGCCACATGGCACCACCCACGGGTGGCCACATGGCCCAAGTAGGACACAACATGTGGCCTTACCAGGAGGCACCACGTGTCCTGTACAAAGATGACATGGAGGTGACATCAACATGACTGGGCATCCAGGTGGGCCAATCCAAGGATGTCGCGTGGCCCAATCAGAGGGCGCCACRTGACACCCCTAAAATGCCCAATGAGGGTCCGTAACCAAACAACCAATATATATATAACGGGTCCCCTCCATAYCTAGTGCATCCGCCAAGTTTAGAAGCCAACCACCCAAATTTAGTGAAGGTTGTAACCAAGACCCAAAAGTGGAGGCCTGTGGGTTTGACCCCGGGACTTCCCCCACATGTAACGCCTTGACATTAGCACTAACGAACAACTCGCCCAATGATCCTATTGGGAAATCTATCTGCCCAAGTGCTATTTAAACCATGTATCCTCCCAAAAAGAAAGGGGGAGGTGCATACCGTACGACCTGTGGGCACGATTTTTGAGGCAAGGACAATCATTATTACAGGTTGTAGAGGGCACAAAAACTGAGACATAATTCTTCTTGGGCCTGGCAGTGCCAGAGTCGGATTAAGGCGTGGAGACAATCATATTTGGGTAATTCAACACCACGAATTTAGTGGTGTTTTCTATTTTCCGATTTGAGCATTATTTCTGCAACTTGATTTTAGAATGAGGTATACTTATGTATTTTGCCAAATTATTTTGTCGAGTTAATGAAAGAGCCTACCCATTTGAGAGTAGGACTCAAAGACGTAGTCCACTAGGGATGAACTCTGTTATCAAGTTTTTGTTTTCTAATTTGATGCTTATGTCTCTTCATTTTTGAGTTTTCCCTTATTTAATGGTGCACTTTAATTTATGTTCATTTAATGCAATTCTTTATAAGTCACGATGAAAAGATCCCAGATCACCAGTCCAAACAACTTATGTGTGTAGTAAATGTTTATGATGTCATCCTTGTGAAACCTTTCCCAATATCAAAATGTATGTCTCCCACAACCTTTATGACAAAACTTAATATTGATCACATACCCAAAAAGAAAAAAATGTGAAGTTTCTTCAATCGTATTTCTACTACTTCTGCAAGTAGTTCTAGTCTTCTTCTAGTTTCATCATTCAATTGAATCTTTTGCAAGATACATGTTCTCCTTCCTTAGTGTTAAGTTTTGTACATTCAAATTTCCCACTTACCTGAACAAAGCTGCATTTCTTTTCAACTTTGACTAGGCATTGGAAAGGGTTGCATAGGCATTTTTTCTGGCTGATTTTCATTCTTTAAAGTGTTTCATGGCTCTGTCATCTGATATCCTCTTTTCTTCCCTGAGCTGGATGATTTGATCTTGAGCTTCCCTTAATTTCTTATTAAGCCATCTTATGTTCTTCTCTCCTTATGTGGGTGAAGTAGGAGGTCTTTCACTTGTTGTTGGCTTGCTCTGCATCTCTGAACTATTCTTCTCGGCTAAGGATCTTGTCATAGGTGTTGTGGGCTTGAAAACAACTATGGTCTTAGGGATTTGCATGAATTACTTCCCCTTTGACCTTTCATTCTTGGGCTCTGCCTTGTTTTATTGTTCAAAATATTTCTTACCTAGATTCCTTTTTAATTCTCTATTTTCTTGTTAAAAGTGAGCTATCACATGCTGAGCCTCTCTGAGATGTTGTTGTATTCCCCTATACTCTGATTCTTTCTCTGTTGATTTACCTTGTTCTTCATCCATATCCTGAGCTACAACCTCAACAAATTATGTCTACACTATGGGTATGGGAAGCCTCCTAGCAGATGACCTTGTGACTKCTTTACTGGGAGCCTATGTCTCCTTGGGCTCATCAACGAATAATATCCTCCTTCCTTTCTTCAGAACTGGATGGCTTGGTGAAGATCCATCAATCTCTTTTCCTTTTCTCTTTCCATGTTCAGTTTTCTAATCTCYTCAACCACTAACAACTTTATGAAGGAGAAATGGAACAAGCTACTCTTAAGTTGGTCGACCGTAGCTTGGACGTTTTTTCCATTTTTCCTAGGCGTCTATACAGGTAAAAGGGTAAGTTTAGGGGGATTTTCCCTATGAAATGCAYGAGGAGCCTTATGCGGTACTGATATACCCTGTCAAACCTACCCTCACAAGTAAAATACCTTTGGATTACTCTAAACATCTTCTCATAGGGTTCCAAAACATACTCCCTGGAAATAGTGGCACCAATTTTCTACTTTCTATACTGAGGTTTGAGGAAATCAATATAAAACATAAGATCCAGAGGAATAACTTTACACCATTTCTCTCCCTGTATGGGAATCTTTGTGGCAGCTAATATGGTCTCTTCTAATACTGGAAAGGTGACCCCTGCAATGACTATATTGACACCATTAGAGTTCAGGGAGAACTCCTTGGTCAAATGCACGTTATATCCCCAAATTATTTCACAAAATATCATACACCCAACCTGCTCAAACGACACTCTGTATGAACGGTATGAGTTTACCAGAGTTATCTCTTGGGGCTCATATCTCAACACATTTCCTCGCTTGTATTTCTTCTTTTCTTTTGATGTCATCTTTGCAAGGTAGATTTCAAACTGTTCAAGACAAATATATTTTGAAATTCAACAGGAAAGCTTGTGCAGCAAACTAGCAGTGCTGGGGTTTGTGCTTGAATAGTTGAAACATATATATGTTGTATGAGAGGTGAACTATTCAAGGGATAAACTAGCATAAACAATTGGATCAAAATGTTTTTGCATAGTGACAAAGGCGATTAAAGGGATGCACAAAAAAAATAGAGCAACATGTTTTGCGTAGTGAATGATAGCAACATGGTTTGCGTAGCAAGGGAAATATGCACAATATTTGTATAGTGAGGGAGATCGTTTGTGTAGCAAAGGGTAGCAGAGGGCTTTGAAGCTTTCTTGGGAGACTATGACTTATGCACAGGTCGTGAATGGAGTGCAAACAAACAAAAGGTGGAAAATATGCATACATGAGTGGATAAGGAGCGGATTTTAAAAAGAAATTACTTTCCCAAAGATAACAAGACCTCTCAAGCCGATTTTAGTAACTTGCACAACAAATTTGAGGAGCGCGCACTTGTTTGAAACTTTCCAATAGTACAAATGACATGGAGTGTAATCATTGTCCCTTTTCTGACCTCATCAGATGCGATGATGAATCATGATACCTCCTTTGATATGACCTTCATCCCTAACCTATGAATAGACCTTGACACATAATTTCCCATTTTGTGACATGATTTTAAACATAGGGACACAAGGACCTTTACAAATCTTTCAACATGATGGACTCTTATACCCCTTGATGGTGTATCATGAGATAGACACAACAATGTTTTACTCAACCTATGACTTAACTCTCTATTGACATGCATATTACCTTTATTTGATCAATAAATTTATGAAAAACACACTTACTATGACTCATTTAGGAATTCCTTGGTCTTCCCAAGACCAGGGCATGACTCTAAAAACTCTGGACAAACCTCTAACTCTAGCAATGAAAATCATGGTGCTAACAGGTTAGACTAACCCATCGTCTACTTATGTTTTAGGATGATATTCCTCTCAAAGAGATAGAGAACATGTTGGGTTGTTTTATTGATAGAGTAGAATTGGAAGACAATTTGACCTTGTGTCCTAGAATTTGTGTGGAAGTGGACTTGGATAAGGGCCTCCCAAAGGTAATTCGAGCCATTTACAAGCCCTGAATTAATAATGAGAAAATTCCATTCAAATGTAATTCGTGTCACAAGTGTGGACACTTTGCTAAGAATTGTCCAAAGACCCAAGAAAACAAGTCTTTACAAAAGAAGAATATGAATTCCACTAGTAATCAAGAACAAAATCCTTTCAATCGAGTCTCAAACAAGAGAAAAAAGTAGCATCCCAAGGTGATGCAACATTCAAAGGTAAATGAAAAAAATCCATCCATTATGGACATCAATAAATATGAGGTTCTTGAAGTTTCAGAGGAAGCGGACAATGATAGTGCATCGAAAGACCCAACTACAATCAAATTGGAGCCTAAAGATGGAGCAATAACATCTGAGGTCCTAGCAAAAAGAACAAATATGGTAACAATGGGAACATAAGTAGATCCAATGCAAGATATACTTTAGGAACACAAAGGGGCTCCAATGGAAACACGTAAGGATACTCCTATGGAACCAATCCCTTTGGATCCATCAGAGGAGGGAGTAGAGAAGGAAGAACAGGAAGAAGATGAATCGACAAAGGAATCAAAGGAAGCAGAAGAGAAAGTGGAGGAGAAAAAGAGGAGAATGCAGGGGAACAAGACCCTCCTACTAAGATTTCAATGCACCAAGCACATTCGTATGAGACTTTTGAATCTCTATCTTTCACCATGCCCTAAGGAAAGGATCTCATCCCTCTCCTCCTCTCACAAGGGGAAAGAAATCAAGGTGGGAACATAGAGAAATAGAAGCAAAGTCAAATATTATCTTGGGTCATCAATCAACCCTAGAATACTTGCTTAAGGATGGGAGAACTTGCTCAAATAATTAATTGTGTATTACAAATCTGTATTGATTGTAGACTAGTTCTATAGGATGTGTACATGTAGGTCTCTTTGTTACGCTTCTAAAATAGATAGAGCAGTTTGGTCTTTAGACAATCATTTTGAATTTTGAAATTTTTTTGGAACCTCAACTTTCAAAAAACTTTTTACAATTGTATTACTATATTATCTAATACAAACACAAAAAATTCTTAATATAATTATTAACCATTTTATTAAAAAAATACAATCAATTTAAATTTACTTTTCAATTCACCAAAAATTCTTTAAATATTTTAAAAAACTAATTTTTTCTTAAAAAAAAATTAACTATCTAAACTAAAAAATTAAATTAAATTTCTATATCTATAAAATATATATATATATATATATATATATATATAATTTGCTTAAGTAATGAGTTAATGGAATCCAACCATAAAAACGAAGAGGGAGGGTGCATCTCCCATTAGTGGACGTTGTCCCCCTAAATAGTCAAAATGCCATACTAACGAGATTTGAGATCCCTTATCTTTATTCATACTCAACTCTAAAGTAAATTAACTCTAAGTATGCATATCTAATAAAGAAGTGCATCCTTTTTATATGCGAATGAAGGATTTGATTTGTTAGACCAATGAGTTAATGGAATCCAACCATAAAGGTCAATAGGCAATGGGTGCATTTCCATGAGTGGACGTTGTCCTAAAAAATAGTCAAAATGCCAAAATCATGAAATTCTAGATCCCTTATCTTTATCTATATTTAACTCAAAAGTTGTAAAGTGTTAAGGGTATAGTTTTTTTTTCCAAAAGGTTGTGAAGAAGATGATATTTCGTATTATAATAATATGATAATAATATTTAAAATTAAAAATGTTTGATAAAAGTAAAAGTATTTTTTATTATAAATTATTAGTTAATTATTTTAGATAGTGTGGTTTTCCATATAATGACAATGAGTTTCTTGAGTTTTTAATTGTATAGACACAAAGTGTAATTGTATTAGTATTTGTAACATAACTTAGTATGTTGATTTTTTAACAAGCATACAATTAATAATGGGACAAGGAGGTCTCATACACGACTTTAGTGTCTATATATATATATGAGGCCCTTCAGGGTTAAAATTTACAAAGATGTACATTTCGTACTCCTTTCTAAATTTAAACTTGTGACTTTTAAGAAGAAAACAAATATTCTTAACAATTGATGATGATGATGATTAACGTCCACTAAAACCAAATTGATCTATCTAACTTTAAAAGAGTAAATAATTACTTGTATTTTTTTATAATTTATGTTTATGTTCAAAAGACATTAAGAGAAGCTCAAATTATATTTTTAAAATTACTTAAAAATACTTTATATATATAAAAAATAAATTATTTAATAAATATAAACATCTCTATCTTTTTTATTCTAAATCAATTCATTTACAAGTAGGCAAGGGATTTCAAAATTCTTAAATATGTAAGACGAGATTACCGAGTCAAAATTTGTAATTTTTAAAATGTTTCTTTTATAGATAAATTTTCATATTTTATTTTCATGGAAATAATTGCTTTATTTACAATTTTATTTATTAAAATTTATAATTTTATTTATTAAATTTATAAAAAAAATTCATAAAATAAATAATTTTCTTGTTACCATTTTATTAATTAAAATTTGTCATTTCAATAATTTAATTAATTTAAATTTATAATTCTTATCTTTTCAATAATTTTATTAATTTAAATTTACAATTCTAACAATTTTATTAAAAAATTATAAGAAAAACTCAAAATAATAATAATAATTATTTACTACACTAATACCCTTTCAAATTCTTAAAATCATAACACTTTTCTAAACTTGGAGGTTCTACGGTGATACCTATCCACAATGGAGCAACATTTGTGTGAGTGAAACTCTCGACAAAGAAGACATCAAAACAAAGAGGATAAGAAAACACAAAATCTCAGTGACATGCGTTGCCTAAAAAGAATTTTATGGAAATTGGATTCCCTAATGAATCTTGTTGTTGAATGGTGGAGTCTTTCTCGAAAAAACATTTTTCCTCCAAGGAAAATAACATGTGTCTCTTTCATTTGATTATGGTTGTGGTTCTATTTTTAAATTGTTTACCATGTTTGTTTTGTTTATTTTTCTATGAACAATGTATTTTACATGTTGTAATAAACTAATGGTAGGAAAGAAAAGAGAAAAAATATTGAAGAATGAACAATGTATTTTACATGTTGTAATCAACTAATGGTAGGAAAGAAAAGAGAAAAAATATTGAAGAATTGCAAGTTGTTCTTATATGTTGTAGTAAATTAATGGTGAAAAAAAAAATATTGAAGAATTGCAAGCTATGAATCAACAAATTCAAACATAGAATGAAGCATTGATACCAATGGTAAAACAATTACAAATGGAGAACTAAGAGATGGAAGAAAAAGTGGCTAAGCTTTAAGAAGAAATTGAAGAGATGAAGGGAAGGGAATTTGAAATTTCTAGGAGGTATGTCTCCACTCCAAATGTACCAATGTAGATCTATCTTAACTCCAAATTTATCATGCACCGAGAGGGATCTAATCCCTAAAGGTGTAAACCTTTCTTCAAGTTTTTTCAATTTAAAAAAAAATTCACCTCGAAGGACTTGATCCCCCTCAACCCATAATAGATTTGGAGTTAAGATGGATTACGTTAGTTTTTTAGTTCTTTAAGTGTGTTAACTCCATCTTAAGCATTGAAGGAATTGCACTGCAAATTTTCTCCCTCATACTGGGATGTAGAAAACACCTATCGACGGAATTAAAAAAAAAATTACTTTGAATTACTTTATATATAAAGTTGATATAAAAATAGTTTACTTAAGGTGAACATGAAATATTTTATTTATAGTTGACATTGCTTGCAATTTTTTTGTTATTAATATCTTTTTTAAATGCCACATGGCAATGGTGTCAACTCCATGTTGAACGTGGAAGGAATTACACATATTCCTCATACTAGTCTATAGAAAGCGCCTCATGGAACAACAACTCCATGTTGAACATGGAATGAACTACACATCTTCCTCATACTAGGTTGTAGAAAACACCTCTTGGAATAAAAAACCCTGACTTAATCAAGCATGGTAATAACTTCATGTTAATCCCTGGTTCAATTTGAACCATTGAATGTATCTTTTGGAAGTTCTAAGCTCCACAGAGTTAGTTGGTTTTAAATTGTTGAAAAAAAATGGTTTTAGTGAGCAAGGCTTTAGTAAGAATGGTCAAGGATTGAAGGATCCCATTGAGGTGGAACTCAAGGTATTACATTATCATGATACTAACATTTTTGGGGTTTTCCCATGCACTTTTCGAGGCAATTATGCATCTCAACCGAGGACCTAACTCAATTTTCTATTGTTCATCACATTAACCAAAAGAAGACCCAAAACAGAGAACCAAGTGAAAATTTATGATACTGGTAAGGCTCCCTCTTTCCAGATAATGTATATTTATCCAATCAACATTCCTTCCTAGCCTTGATCATGCTACAGTTAGGGTTCTTGGATTTTGGTTGGCATCATTATAAAATGCAGTCTCATTGTCTTGTTATGGGATTTTTTGAATGGGTGTAGTTGTTACATCTCTTCCACTAGATAAACTATCACCATTCTAGCTACTTTCTATTACTATGTACATTGCAATGTTTTTCACCATTTGATTCATATTTAGAATTTGGTTTTCACTATTATACTTGTGCTTTATCTTCAATATTGTGTTCTTTCATTGAATTTTCAATCTCAACCAAATTAATGGTATTAGATCAAGATGCTCTCTATTGTTTTTATGTACATGTCCCCAATGAGTTGGTCTGAGAGTTAAGTTGTAGTATACCTAAGAAGGTAATATGGGGTACCTAAGGAGGTAGCCAAGGAGAATAAGGATAGATATATTGCTAGGTATTTATATGTATGGATTCCATTTGTAATAAATAAGGCCCATGCAATGAGTGTGGCTAGGTATTTATATGTATGGATTCCATTTGTAATAAATAAGGCCCATGCAATAGTGTGAACATAATGAAAGGAAGAAGACTTACTAGAAAGTTCTACTTACAAGAATGTTCCTAGGAGGTCAATGAATGTAGGAGCGCTTACTAGAAGGTTCCACCTACTAGAATGGTCCTAGGATATATATAGTACTATATAAATAAGTAGAAGCAATGTAATGGGCATGGTGAAGAATATTGTTATTGTAACAAGTAAGGATTGATTGGGAGTGCATTCCTTCCATAAAGAATAATAGATGGTGTTACCCTACCTCAAGGGTTTTCTCTATGAGTTCTCTTGTGTTTATTATTTTATGTGAGTGATTTGGTTCTCTCTTATATTTTCAAAGTTGAGGTATATAACATTTGGTATCAAAGGTCTTTCTTGGGCCAAAAAAATGGCAATTTTTGTTTTGCAGATTTTTTCAAAGGAAAAAAGGGGGCAGTGCATTTCAAATTGCATTCTGAAAATTTGTGTGCACAATTTGAAGGAACATGTTATAGATATGAATTCTTCTTCTCAAAATAAAAATAAAAAAATCGCCCAAAATGGAGTTGAGGAATTGGAGTTATTGACAATTAAAATCAACAATTATTTAGGGTTTTTTCGGGGATGGCTGCACGATTTGTAGATCAAATATATTTTGCTAGAGTGTTCAAATGTAACACCCCAATTTTGATCCCCAATGAAAAATTATGTATTTCTAGGTATTATGCATGATCGTGTGCCAAGCAATCTAATATATAAACATTGTACATTGAAAATAATAAAATGAAATACACCGCTGATTGTAGACAGGTAAGGACCAGAGTAAAGGGGGGCTATGATTCCACAAGAAAGGGGGGATTAATGGGGGTTTTGAGGAGTTTTCATATGCCTCAAGTATTAATCCATATTCATTAATTGTTTTTTCATTTATAAATTTATTCATTTGACATATTAAGCACTCAAATCATTGAATCCATGTAAGAGGTTGAGTGAAGAAGTCACCTCACTCATTTAGGAGAGTAGGGGTTGAGTGTAATCATCTTGGGGAGAAAAGTAAGAGTCAAGCAAGCATGGGAAAAGAGAAAATTTGAGGAGGAAACAAGGACATTTTTTTCTTTTGGCAAGAAGTGAGGAAGACCAGAGTTGAGTGTGGAGAAAAAGTGGCCAACCATAGTGGGTATTGAAGAGAGCTTGCTAAAGGTGAAAATTATGTTGAAAATGAGTTTGTTATGCATGTGAGTGATTCTCTATTGAGAAAATTTACCCAAAAGTGAGTGAGCTTATTGTGTGAGCACTCCTTTTTGAAGTCGTATTTCTTGGATCCCCTAGTAGATATAATAATGGTCAGTCTATGATGAATCCCTAGAGGGGATGGTCATTGTCTAAGGGACTACAGTGTAGAGAATGAAATATCATCCCTTTGGTTGTGTAGGCTGATGGGGAAGAGATATGGGTGGTCATAATTGTTGTAGGAGTTGTGCTACTATGTTTTCAATGAGTTATGAGCTACTATAGTGGACTATAGACACCCATAAAAGATTATCCATCCTTGTGGATTCATATCCACAACTTGGGGGTGACTTGTTGCTGAGAGAATTGGAGCAACACGATCTATGGTTGGGTGGAATGCCCTTTGTGTTGAGAATTTGTTGTCATTGATGTCAAAAGACAGGGGGATACTACTCACACCTGAAGCTTCCATACTGCAAATCAAACCAGATAGAGGAAGAAGATAATGTTTATGTGCATTAATAAGATTATGTATGATTGTGAACAATCAATCTGAAGATGTAAGGTGAAACATTTTGTGGCTGAGAGATTACAATTTGTTGAAATCTGAGGGAGAAGAGGAAGCTCAGGCATGTGTTGAAGGGTTGAGTTGTAATTTCCCTAGCCTTACAAGTCGGGCCACATCACAAAAATCCTTCCAACTTTAGCTCTTATACTATAATGTAACGTTACCAATATTACTATTGATGAATGAAACATCAAATGGTCTAGTGCGCAATTAACATTAAACTGCACAAAATCACTCGAGGAAATGCACACAAACAAAACTAGTTTGTGCCACACCACATTCCCTCCTTATTTATACATATTATAGCAGCGGAAGTAACTTGAATTAAAAATTGTGCGCCACACAATATGGAGCACCCGAATACCACAACATACATAATTGTTCTGATTCACTTGCACGTCTTACTTTCCTGTACGCTCAGACTATGTTCCAACACACACAACAAATCCAGTCACTTGTGCACATAGACCCCTTTTTATGCACACAATACTTCTAGTCTCCCTTAGGAATCTCTTGATCAATTACCAGGATTATCTTAACGAAAATTACTTATCAACTAGCCTACTCATCATATACAAATATTATGCTATATACTCACATCACACTTACAGAATAAACAACATTAACAAAATAACAACCATTATTCATATACAACGTTATTCAAATAATAGATCATAGTAGATACAAATGAATAAGCACACAGTACGAAGACAAACACATAAGAACACTTGTCTTTTAGGAAAAGTCACCAACTGCGCACGTGACTTAGACTTTCCTCCCAGCCATAGACATTGTTGTTCATAACCTTTCAGTGACAGGTCACCCCCGAGTTGGGATCAAACTCCACTAGGGAACAAGGATTCATAATGCCATTCTATGGTCTAACAAATAGTAGAATGGATCAGTCCAAGGTGTCGACTGCTGCAACTAGTCTACAGTCCCTAATTCCCCACATGGATGTCCCACCCCAGGAAGTGTGCCCCTTCTCTACTCAAAATTCATTCGGATACCCCACTTCCCTTCCAGGGCTTCAACAATAGGCCGGATTAGGAAGTCTCAGAGCACTGCAATTAATTCCCAGTGCACCAGGGAATAATTCCCAGCCAATCTCTCACCTAGAGAGATTTCTCACGAAACTGAAAACCCTCCTCTTGGACAAAATGTGGGCTTGAAAACCCACTTCTTCAATCGTACCAAGCTTTTCCCAAACAGAGGGTTAATACATTCTCATAATTACAACAAAATATAGACTTCTACCCTTCTAAACGATGGAGGAAAAACATGGATCTTTCCCGAATGAGTGATAATCCCCTGAATTAGACTAAGGCCGACAATATGTATTGCATGCCTTCAATTTGACACTTGTCAACTTAAGAATTAGCTTTATCCACTTGGTGACTCATTCCCAATCCCTTAGGAACTTGGAATAAATAATATATCCATAAGGTTACACTTTGCAGAAACATTATTAAAACATTCCCCCTGTTTTCCCTTTTTCGGTGGAGTCATCCCCCATATATTTTCTTTTGAGTCAGTCCAAGCGTAGTTATGTAATATATTAATAAATTGAGTGTGATATACTTTACAAGAATAGACACACTAGCCTAATTGTGTCCCGACTCACCAACCCAATAATCATGCAGGCTCTCTAGCCTCAAAACATATACATATGTATATACATCTCAATCATTCCCATACATTTACTTATGTGCATGCAACACTGTGGAATATGCACACCCTCCCTTGATGTCCAATATACACACACTAGCTCATGTACGCTCAACACTATGGGATGTGCACACCTTTTCTTAGATAACTAGCCTCATGTACTCCATAGGTGTGCGCAATACCAAAACTTGGTATCACGGCTCACCATCCTATATGTACATTACATTGACACTTATTTCCAATGGATCACTAGCCTATATGGATCATTACATCATGCACTACTCTAGTGTGTGCAAAACCAAAACAACTCACCAACCTATATGCACAACTATAAATGGGGTTTGGATTAGGGACATTACATTCCCCTCCCCCTTATTTATGCAATTTCTTTAGTGCATTATATACACATATACATACAAGACTTAAAAAAAATTCAAAAATATGAGGATACTCTGCTCCCATAGAATCCTCGCGCTCCCAAGTTACATCCTTAGGACCACACCATGTCCATTGGAGCTTTACCAACTCCATGTCTCGATTCCGGAGCTATGCGACTTTATAGTCCAATATGAAAACTGGTTGCACTCGAAAATCGCCTTCTGGCTCCACCTGAATGACATTCCAATAAATGACATGATTAGTATTAGGTACATGCTTCTTAAGAAATGACACATGGAAAACATTATAAATACACAAGGATGCAGGAAATGAAAGCATATACGTGACATGACCAATCCTCTCTAGGATTTCAAATGGCCCATAGTAACACACTGCTAACTTAGAACATTTTCCCAACCTCAGGGAACTGTGTCTTGCTTTCACTTTCAAAAACACGTCGTCCCCTACTTTAAACTCTCGGTTGGTACTGCCTTTATCTATGCAACTTTTCTGTCTATCTTGGGAAACCTTTAAATTATGCCTTATTTTCTCCACTTTCTCTTCCATTTATTGGAGTAGATCCAACCCAACTACTATGCAGTCAGTTGGATTATCCTAGCTCATTGGTGTGTTTCACCTTCTACCATAAAGTGCTTCAAATGGGCTCATCTTTAAATATGCTTGATGCCCATTGTTATAAGAAAACTCTATCAAGTGAAGGTAGTCTTCCCATTTTTATGGTTTATCCATCACATACATCCCGAGCATATATTTAATCACCCGATTTACCCCCTCTGCCTTTCCATCTGACTCAAGGTGATATGCTATGATAAAGTTAATATTTGTTCCAAATCCTTTGAATATCCCTTTCCAAAATTTCGACGTGAACTTAGGATCTCTGTCACAAAAAAATTGTCTTAGGAACACCATGCAACCTAGCAACTTCACATATGAAAATATCAACAATGTTAGTTTCCTTGTGCGCTAACTTTATTGGAATAAAATGTGAAAATTTAGTAAAATTTTCCACCACCACCATAATAGAATCATGTTTCTTGGAATTCCTAGGAAACTTAGTTATAAAATCTATCGTTATAGCTTGTCACTTCCACTCAGGTATGGGAAAAGGTTGTAGAAAACCAGTTAGATGTCTATGCTTAGCCTTGACCTTCTGACATTCATGACATCGAGCTATAAAATCAACAATTTCCTTTTTCATTCCTAGCCAATAGTATTGTTTTTCAACTGCGACAATTATATTTTGGTAACCTGGATGTCCATCATACAGAACTTTATGCATCTTTGAAAATAACATAATTTTCAAATATTAATCATTTGGAACATAGAGTTTGTGTCTATACATGAGGTTCCCATCCTCTCTCAACTCATATCCTTCAAATTTATGTTGCAACACAACTTTTTGTAAAGTTGCCTTTATGTCCACATAACGCAGATCTGATTTGGAAAATTTTAAAATTATGTTGCACAAATCTATCTGGCACATGCTAATATTTTTAGCATGCATTTCATGTACCCTCCTGCTGAGTGTGTCAACCACCTTATTCTCCTTTCCTCTGATATGATTTATGTCAAATTCATACTCACTGAGGAACTATACCAACCTACTTTGTCTGGAATTTAAACTTGATTGTCCAAACAAATACTTTAGATCACAATGATATGTTCTTAGCACAAATATTTTTCCCGTGAGATAGTACTGCCACATATTCAAGGCATGCACTATAGCTTCCAATTCTAAATCATGAGAAACATAGAGCCTTTCATGCTCTTTTAACTTTCTTGACTTGCACACCACATGTCCATTATGACTCATGACTCCATTGATTCTTTCCTTGCATGCATCTGTGCACACAACAAAGTCTGCATCAAGATCAACAATTCTCAAAATTGGCACGCTTGTCAGCAAACTCTTCAAGTGCTGAAAACTCCTTGCACAATATAGAGTCCATTGAAATCGCACACCTTTCTTCTACAAGGATGTGATTGGATGTGCAATATGTGAGAATCATTCAATAAAACTTCTATATTACCCCACTATTCCCATAAAGGATCTCACTTTTGCGACATTTCTTGTTGTTGGTCAATCCTCAATGGATTTTATCTTCACTACGTCCACAAATATTTCTTACTCTAGAATGATATGACCCAAGTAATAAATCTACCTCTGGAAAAATGAACACTTGCTCAAATTTTCATAAAGTTGATGCTCCCTCAATACCTACAACACCATATTCAAGTTTTGCTCGTGCTCTTCTTTAGACTTTGAGTAAATAAGTATGTCATCCAGAAATACAATGACAAAATTATCTAAATACTCTCTGAAAACTCTATTCATTAAACACATGAAGACAACTAGTTCATTTGACAACACAAACGACACCATTGTAAATTCATAATGACCATACCTTGTTATGAAGACAATCTTGTTGATGTCTTCCTCTTTTATTCTCACTTGGTGATATCCATATCTGAGATCAATCTTGAAAAATATCCTTGCACCCCTTAAATGATCAAACAAGTCATCTATCCTTGGAAAAAAATAATTGTTCTCCACTGTTACTTTGTTCAACTGCTTGAATTTGATACAATGTCTCAGCGTACCATCCTTCTTCCTCACAAATAAAACTAGCGCACCCCAAGGCGACACACTTGGGTGTATATACCCCTTCTTTAGAATATCTTCGAGTTGCATCTGCAACTCCTTCAATTCTGGCGTACTCATCCTATATGGAGTCTTGGATACATGCACTGCTCTTGGAATCATGTTTATATAGAAATCAATATCTCGTTTCGGAGGAAATCTCGATATATTTTTAAAGACATCCTCAAACTCTTTCAATACCTTATACTCTTCAACACTTGGAACTTTGTCCTTAGGTGCCTCTTCCATGTGTACTAAAAATACTTGACATCCCTTCCTGAAAATTTTATTCAATTGCAAGGCTGAAACTTCTCTGATAGTAACATCTCTTGGAATTTCTTGAACTGTTCTTAAGTTTCCTTCCTCATCCAAGCAAGTAAATGCCTTATTGTAACAATCTAAAATAAAATGATGTTGGTCCAACCAATTCATACCAATGAGGCAATCATACAAGACCAAAGGTATAATATTCAAATCAGCCTTTGTGCGCACTCCATTCATTTCCATTGGACATGCCTTGACCATCTCATTAATTTTCCTCTGTTCTCCTGTAGCTAACTACACCAATCAAGGTTTTCCAATCTTGCTTCTTGGAAATTAGAATCTTTCCACCATTTTGGGATCTAGATAACTATGAATAGCTCCTAATTCAATTAAAATAACAATGGGTTGGTCATTAATCTTACCTTCAACCTTGATCATATGCTACTAAAACTCAACTAGCTTGTTATCCAGTGCCACATAAATCCTAGGTACACTTCCACCCAGGTCTTCAACTGTCATAACTTGTTGTAATCTATGTGTAGTGCTTACCTTTTCACCTCTTTGAGGGAAATATCTAAACATATGATCTCTTCCACAACCCCAACATTGAATACGTTTCTTCCTTGGTCTATGTTCCACTAACTCAATCATTCTAGGATCTTTGGGAATTGGTTGTCCCTGCACAATATTTCTAAAAAATGGTGGCTTAGTCCCTTTCTTCCTTTTTTCCGCCTTTCTCTTCATCTTGTCATCCCAACCCTTTTAGAGATTCTATGTTCCCCTTTGTTGATCATAAAATACCTTTAGCATGCCTTATTGTTTCCTCCAATGTATTAGGGTCATCATATTGTATCTTGTCACTGATAAATGAGGGAAACCCACTCAAGTAACTATGAATATTCACCTATTCATCCTTGATGAAAGAAATGCATTTTAGCAACTCTAAAAATATCCTTTTGTATTCATCTATCGTCATACCTCCGAGCTTGAGTTCGAATAACTGCTTCATTTTTCTATCATAATAACACTTGATTAAATATTTATTTTCAAAATATCATTTAAACTCCCACCAAGTAACCTTCTTCTCATCAATATGTGCACTGATACCAAAATGTAATGTCCCTAGCCTCCCAGGCCGATCCACGTCACACAAATATTTCCAACTTCAGTTATGATATTATAATGTAACGTTACCCAACTCATTGTTGATCAGTGAAACATCAAATGGTCTAGTGTGCAATTAACATTAAACTGCATAGAATCACTCAAGGAAATGTGCACAACCCAAACTGGTTTGCACCACACCACATTCCCTCCTTATTTATACAAATTATAGCAGCATAAGTAACTTGAATTAAAAATTATGCACCACACAATATGGAGCACCCGAATACCACGACGTGCACAACTATTCTGATTCACTTGCAGATCTTACTTTCTTGTATGCACAGACTACATTCCAATTCACACAACAAATCAAGTCAGTTGTGCACACATACCCCTTTCCGCACACACAATAATTCTAGTCTCCCTTAGGAATCTCTTGACCAATTACCATGATTATCTTAAAGGAAATTACTTATCAACTAGCCTACTCAACATATACGAATATTGTGCTAAATACTCACATCACACTTACATAATGGACAACATTAACAGAATAAAAACCATTGTTCATATACAACATTATGAAAATAATAGATCATAGAGGATACAAATAAATAAGCACTCAATAAGCAAACAAGCACATAAGAATACTTATCTTTTAGGAAAATTCATCAACTATGCGTGTGACTCAGACACCCCTCCCAGCCATAGGATTTGTTTCTCATAATCTTTCAGCAACAAGTCACCCTTGAGCTGGGCAAGAACTCCACCAGCGAAAAAGTATTCCTAATGCCATTCTATGGTCTAATAAATAACATAATTTCTCATTCCAAGATGTCGACTTCTGCAACTAGTCTATAGTCCCTCATTCCCCACATGCTTGTCCCACCTCAGGAAGTGTTCCCCTTATCTACTCAATAATCCTTCAACTACCCCACTTCCCTTCTAGGGCTTCAAAAATAGGACATATCAGGAAGTCTCAAAGAACTACAACTAATTCCCAGTGCACCAGGGAACAATTCCCATCCAATCTCTCACTTGGAGAGATTGCTCACGGGCATGGAAACTCGCTTCTTCAATTGTGCCAAGATTTTCCCAAGAATAGGGTTAACCCATTATCATAATTACAACAAAATACAGACTTATATCCTTTTGAACGTTGGAAGAAAAACATGGATCTTTCCCGAATGAGTGATAATCCCCCAAATTACACTAAGGTCAACAATATATATTGCATGACTTCAATTTGACATGTGTCACCTTCAGAATTAACTTTAGCCAATTGGTGACTTGTTCCCAATCCCTCATGAACTTAGGATAAATAATATATCCATAAGGTTACAATTTTTGGAAATATTATTAAAATGTTCCCCCCCTTTTCCATTTTTCGGTGGAGTCATCCCCCCATCTATTTTTGTATGAGTTAGTATGTGTGCAATGATTTAATATATTAATAACTTGAGCGTGATATACTTTACAATAATATGTGCACTGTCCTAATTGCATCTCTACTCACCAGCTCAATAATAACACAAGATATTAGGCCTCAAAACACACACACACACACATACACATACATCTCAATCATTTCCACACACTTACTTGTGTGTATGCAACACTGTGGAATATGCACACCCTCCCTTGATGCACAATCTACATGCACTAGCTTAGGTATGTGAAATCCACACACACTAGCTCAGGTATGCACAACACTATGGGATGTGCACACCTTTTCTTATATAAGCAATCTCACACACTCCATAGGTGCACGCAATACAAAAAATTGGTATCACGGATCACCAACCTATATGTACATTACATTGACACTTATTGCCAATGACTCACCAGCCTATATGGATCATTACATCATGCACTACTTAGGTGCATGAAAAACCAAAACGACTCACCAACCTATATGCACAACTACAAATGGGGTTCAAATTAGGGACATTACATGAGAAACAATGAGCTTGGAAAGAGAGGTCACAGTTTACTAGACCAACATAAATGGTGACAATGATCAATCCCACATGAACAAGGAAAAATGATTTCAATGGGTTTTTAATGAAAAGGTGAAGTAATACAATTTGAACATGAATGAGAGATTTATAGAACCCTATGCAAAGAGTTACATTTTATTATGGGCCCCAATGTATATTGGATATCGGATATCACATGAGAATATAATGTTAAATTTTCGGGGGCCCGATGCCCCGTAGTTTGATATCAACATATCAGATATCAACTAACCAGATCGAAATATTAGTGCATTGTTGAAGGTTCTGAGGGTCCATTGGATTGATACCCCAGTCGGCCAGCTCTGATGCCACATCAACAACCTCATTAGAGACACATGGAGGCCATGCTATTCTCCATGCCAATGTCATAACAACAACCAAGTTAGTATGATTTTCCATGAGGAGGCCACCTCATCTTCCACGTCATATCAGATACCAGATTCGGGTAGAAAGTTAAAGTGGAGTGTTAAATTTTTGTGAGGCCGATGACCCAATGGATGGAGCATAGTGTGACAAGGTTCCATACAAAATCTAGAATAATGGTGAAGGTGTAGTGTTGAAGAGTTGGTAGGCTCGGTTTCCCGGTGGTGGTTCCCAACATATCGATATATCAGATATCAGATGAATGAGTGAAAGGGTAGTGTTAAAGTATCGAGGGATCGATAGGTTAGTGGTCGATGCCACATTTGTGCTACGTAAGGCCATGAAATAATATCGAGTCAACATGGTGTACTAATAAGAGCAGGAGGAAGTGATCTCGTCATAACTATATCATTTCCACATCATCCAGTACAGATGGAAAGTGATCCATGTGGAGATCACATCATCTTCCACGTCAGAATACCGATAGATCATCTATTAGAATATCAGAGGAGTATTGCAATGTTAAATCCCAATGGCTCGGTAGGCTAATTAAACCAGTGGTTAAGAAAATAGAAGATCAACAGTGAAGATCAAACCACGCGGCGGAACCACATACCTAGAATGGATTAAATCTCAATCATTAATCAATGGGAAGGATCAACAACTGATATCAGATTGAGGTACCAACACATATTTGAAGGCATGAGCTCAAATTTCTAGTGGCCTAGTGGGCCGGTAGGCTCGGTGGCCCAGTGAGAAGTGTATATTGTATCAAAGAAAAATATTGAGGATGCATGGTTGGAGGATTGGGGGGTCGAAATCCTGGTGACTCGGTGGTCCCGATGATGAGGTTGTGCAAAGTGGTTGGTGAATAGATCGATGATTGAGAATTTGTTAGGGACCTAACCTCCCTAACCCCTCACATAGATAAAATAATATATTTTCCATGTAATAAAGGTCACAATTAGTTAATAAGGCCTATTTAATAAATATGAACAAGTCAATGTAAGAAGACCTAATAAAAATTTTCGCTTATAGAAAGATATTCATCTAGAATGTTCTTTAGAAGATAGAATTAGTATAAATAAGAGTAGGAGGAATGAGAAAGCTTTGTCTTGAGAATTATTGTAATAGAGCGTTGCTCTGTTGGAGGTTGCCCCATCGAAGAGGCAAGTGAACATCGCTCCCATTTCAATGAAGGTATCATTTTGGTGTGTTATTATCTACATTCTATTGTTCTGAACTGGTAATTTTGAATATGTTCATGTTTCTACTTAATATCACATAACTAGGTGCATAATAAGTGGTGTCAGAGCAATTTCCTTGGAAATAATTGGGGATAATTTTTTTTTCCAGGGTAGAGACGCGTTTCGACATATTTAAACTACAATGATTTGTTATTAAATGTATAAATCCACAGTCGGGGAAGCATACCCGCATGAAATACAAGAGGTTTTTAAGATCACATTGTTGGACACCCTTGTAACCCATGTTGGTACCCCTTCGAGTGGTAGCACATCAGACAACACCTGTATATGAACTTACACTTCCAAGTACCTCTGGTATATCGGGAGCGCCCCTAGGTATCCTAAAAAAAACCATAGATCAACTGATCAACCGCTTAATTGTTGTAGTTCCACCGAGAACAACACTCGAGAAGGTGCTCTCTAGTACATGGGTAATTGGGTAGTACGACTAAGGGAATGGTCTAGCTTCCTTAGTTGGTTCCCTAAGATATTGGGCCTAATACTACTATTCGACCCTGTATGTATATCAGAGAGATATAACGTAGGGAAAACCATTGTCTGTAGGAACCTTGAAAACCCTAACCCTTGGGACGGAAACAAAATAGAAAAGGAACAAACAAGATCTATTGCAAGTGCAACCTTGCTTCCTGCATCCAGGTTGTGAAATTACTACACATTTTTTCCTATTAAGAATTTGGGAATTTCTACACTGTAGTATTATTCAGATCAGAGTATAAATCCGCAAGTGTGAAAAAAAATATGGGGCCTACCAACACCCTTATTTGAGACTTGTCTCATTGGATTCCCCTTTTTTCCCTGATCATTTTCATACCTATCATTTTTAACCTTTTTTACCTTCCCACACCCTTATTTGAGACCTATCTCATTATATTCCCCTTTTCTCCTTGATCGTTGTGATACCTATCATTTTTAACCTTTTTTTACCTTCCTGCACCCTTATTTGAAACCTATCTCATTGGATCCTCCTTTTCTCCCTGATCATTGTGATACCTCTCATTTTTATTTATTTTTACCCCATGGACCCATACCGTTCCCAACACCCTTATTTCCCTCTTATCCCATTGGTCTCCTCTCATTACCTTGATCATTGTGGTATATATCACTTCTCTTCTTTCTTGTCCATGGAACCACCCCTCATCTCCTCATGGATCCCACTCACCAAGAAGAAACCAATCAAAAACTGAATAATAACCTTACTTCCCTTCATGCCCAAGTCAATAGGTACATTCTGACCATTCATGCAAAAATGGACCACATCCAAGCCCAACTCAGTAGCCAAATTGTTGAAGTCCATTTCTTTCTCAACGAATTCATGAACAAATTCTAGGGTCCTTCCTCCTTTGACCCGCCTCTCTATACTGAAAGTGTTGAGTCCAACCAACCTCTACACTCTCATTCCAACTCCCTACCTTGTGACCCTTGTCTCCCTAGATTTGAGGCCAACAAATTTGATGGATCAGATCCACAAGCTTGGGTTACTCAAATGGACCATTATTTCTCCCTGCATGGTATCATTGATGAGTTAACCAAGCTTCATTATGGAATTATCTATTTATATCCAGAAATATGGAAATGGTGGAAACGACGTCGCAATGCACGTCAAGGGTATGTTTCTTGGTCACAATTTGTTGCAGAGTTGTATGAACACTTTGACACAGACACCCACCATTTAAGACGTTTGACCAAGTTGAAACATTTTGGAACAATGGAAAATTTTATTGCTACCTTTGAGCACTTGGATTTTCAAATGGATGGCATGAAATATGCTTTCTTCAGGGAATGCTTTATCATTGGCCTCAAGGATGAAATCCATTCCTAGGTCATCATGGATCACCCTCAGACTTGGTTGGAATCCACTAAGCGTGCTGAGGCACAACAGGTCATCTTGGCCTAGAGAAGAAAACCCACTTTTGTCCCTTGCCCTAAAACCAACACCCCTTCCCCTCACGCCACTACTATAAAGGTACACAAGTTAACATAGACATAAATGGTTGAACTCCAACTCAAGGGTCTTTGCTATAATTGTGATGTTAAGCACTTTCTAGGGAACAAGTGTAAAAAATATAAACTTTTTATGGCCATTTCCAAGGATTTTTCTGATGAATATGTTGAGGTTTCACCTGAAGCAATGAAACCCCCAACTGATGATATTATGCTGCCCTATGATCCTCCTGAAGTTGAAGCACTGATTTTTCCACATGCTCTCACTAGTTTTTATGCTCCTCAAACTCTCAAATTGATTGGTTACATTAAACACAGTAAAGTCATCATCCTAGTTGAAAGTGACAGCACTCATAATTCCATTCATCACTGCTTGCCCAAGAAGTCAATTTCTATATCTACATTGTCAACAATTTTCAAATCATGATTGCCAATGGTGGTTCCATGAAATATGGAGGGCGTTGTGAAAATGTGTGCTTACAGACTATTCAGTATAACTTGAAATCTCACATGTTTGCTATTGACATGGGTGGTTGTGACATTGTGCTTGGTGTGGAATGGTTATACACCCTAGGACCCATATTCATGGATTTTAAGGAGTTAACCATGCAATTCCAATAGGAATGTTGATAGTATAAATTCCAAGGCACTACCACAAGTTATCAGGATATCATCATTTCCCACTGCATGGAAAGTTACACTAAAAAGGTCATTCTGGCATCTTCGTCCAACTCCATTCCATTCAAGCAGTTGAGACACCCCCAATACACCCCAACCTTCAAGCTATCATTTCAAGCCATCAAAATTTGTTTCCAACCCGCCCAAGGCCTTTCCCCCTCCTGTAGTGACCATGATAATTCCATTCCTTTAATATTGGGTAGTGTTCCTCCCAATGTTTACCCTTATCATCATCATTTTTCTCAAAAAAATGAAATTGAGAAAATTGTCCATGAATTGTTAGAAGTGGGTGTTATCCATCCTAGTACCAACCCCTATTCTTCCCTTGTTGTCATGGTCCTCAAGAAGGAAGGCACTTGGAACATGTGTATTGATTTTCATGCCCTCAATAAACTTACCATCAAGGAAAAATTCCCCATTCCCGTCATAGATGACCTTATAGATGAAATTAGTAGGACTCAATACTTTACCAAACTTGACCTATATTCTAGCTACCACCAGATATGTATGAAAGAGGAAGACATCCCCGATATGAAATTTCACACTCATGAGGGCCACTATGAGTTCTTGGTCATAACCTTTGGTCTCTGTAATTCCCCCTCCACTTTTCAAAGTCTCATGAATCATGTCTTTCATCCTTTCCTCTATCACTTTGGGTCATTTTTCTTTGATGATATTCTCATTTATAGTAAAACGTGGCCATCCCATCTCACCCATGTATATCAATCTCTCCATCTCCTCTACCAACAAAAAACTTTCCTCAAACAATCTAAATGTGCTTTTAGTGTCTCTGAAGTTGAGTACCTGGGTCATATTGTTGGCAAGGATGGTGTAACGGAGAATCCTAAGAAAATTGAAGCTATGCAAAATTGGCCTCTCTCTAAAACTCTTAAAAGTTTGCATAGTTTCCTAGGTTTAACAAACTATTATTGCAAGTTTTTTCAAAATTATGGAAGATTTTTGGCTCCCCAAACAACTCTAAAAAAGAATGACTTCAATTGGACTCCAACAGCAGACCAATCCTTCCAAGACTTGAAGGAATATATGTGCACTAATCATGTACTATCCCTATCCAATTTCACCAAGACATTTTTTTCTAGAATGTGATGCATCCAGGAGAGGAATTGAGGTAGTCCTCATGCAAGATGTACACCCTTTGGATTTCACCAGTAAATAGATTTCAAAGCGACACTTGGGCTAATCGATCTATGAAAAATAAATGATGGCTCTTTTGCATGTAGTGAATCTATGGAACCCTTATCTATTGGGACAACACTTACAAATTAAAATAGACCATCAAAGTCTTAAGTGCTTCCTGGAACAACACATTTCATCCCAGAGCAACAAAAATGGGTGAGAAATTTATTTGGATATGATTATGAGATCATTTAAAAAAAGTGTAAAGAAAATGTGGTGGTTGATGATCTTTCCAGGAAATATGAAGAAGAATGGTCCCTCTTCTCTATCTCATTCATTGTCACTAACTAGCTTCAAGATGTTCTGTTAAGTACCAAATACCTGAATACAAAATATCACAATAGATCCAAAGATATCTGAATACAATCACCATGCAAGATATATGAAACCATATAGAAAACCACAACTTTATTATCAAAACCCTTGAGGTAGAGAAACACCATACAATGGATCCTATTATGGAAGGGATCCTCTCCTGTTCACTTGCCTCTTCGAAGGAGCATCCTCCTATTGAACTACCGCTCCAAATACAATACTTCTCTTCATGTCTCATTACATTGCTTGAACCCATTTAATAGTGCTACCACCATCTAAGAACATTCTAGAGGAGGAATCTTCTAGAAGTAGAACCTTCTAAGAAGTCCTCTTACATTTATTATATCTAATTACCCATTTATTATATCTAACTACCATAGTGGGCCTTATTTAATAATATAG